>NC_069471.1:29158172-29168034 GCF_026875155.1 Cherax quadricarinatus | reverse complement strand
AATCAGAATGCAGATGTAATATACACAGACTTTGCAAAAGCATTTGACAAATGCGATCATAGCGTAATAGCCCATAAAATACGTGCTAAAGGAATAACTGGGAAAGTGGGGAGATGGATCTTCAACTTCCTAACAAATCGAACACAAAGAGTAGTGGTCAACAGAGTTAAATCGGAGGCTGCCATAGTGAAGAGCTCTGTTCCACAAGGCACAGTACTCGCCCCATCTTATTCCTTATCCTCATATCAGACATAAACAGAGATATACATCACAGCACCGTATCATCCTTTGCGGATGATACTAGGATCTGCATGAGGCTGTCATCTGCTGAGGACGCGGTTAACCTCCAAGAAGATATAAACAAAGTTTTCCAGTGGGCAACTGTAAACAATATGATGTTCAATGAGGACAAATTCCAACTACTCCGTTATGGAAAACTGGAGGAGATAATAACTAGAACAGAGTATACTACAGACTCTGGCCATACAATAGAGCGGAAAAATAATGTAAGGGACCTGGGAGTAGTAATGTCTGAGGATCTCACTTTCAAGGATCACAACAGTGCCACGATCGCACGTGCAAAGAAAATGATAGGATGGATAATGAGAACGTTCAAAACGAGAGATGCCAAGCCAATGATGATCCTTTTCAAATCACTTGTTCTTCCTAGGCTGGAATACTGCTGTACATTAACATCTCCATTCAAAGCAGGTGAAATCGCAGATCTAGAGAGTGTACAGAGATCCTTTACTGCACGTATAAGTTCTGTCAAGCACCTTAACTACTGGGAACGCTTGGAAGCACTTGACTTGTACTCGTTGGAACGCAGGAGGGAGAGATATATCATAATCTACACTTGGAAAATCCTGGAAGGAATGGTCCCGAATATGCACACAGAAATCACTCCCTACGAAAGTAAAAGAGTGGGCAGGCGATGCAAAATGCCCCCAATTAAAAGTAGGGGCGCCATTGGTACACTAAGGGAAAACACCATAAGTGTCCGGGGCCCAAGACTGTTCAACAGCCTCCCATCAATCATTCGGGGAATTGCCAATAAACCCCTGGCTGCCTTCAAGAGAGAGCTGGACAGATACCTAAAGTCAATGTCGGATCAGCCGGGCTGTGGCTCGTACGTTGGACTGCGTGCGGCCAGCAGTAACAGCCTAGTTGATCAGGCCCTGATCCATCGGGAGGCCTGGTCATGGACCGGGCCGCGGGGGCGTTGATTCCCCGGAATAACCTCCAGGTAACCTCCCAGCTCCCTCGTCTCTCCCTACCTTGCCATAACATCCTCCCTCCCACCTCCCACGTCTCTCCCTATCTTGCCATAACATCCTCCCACCACCCACGTCTCTCCCTACCTTGCCATAACATCCTCCCTCCCACCTCCCACGTCTCTCCCTATCTTGCCATAACATCCTCCCACCACCCACGTCTCTCCCTACCTTGCCATAACATCCTCCCTCCCAGCTCCCACGTCTCTCCCTATTTGCCATAACATCCTCCCACCACCCACGTCTCTCCCTACCTTGCCATAACACCCCCCTCCCACCTCCCACGTCTCTCCCTATCTTGCCATAACATCCTCCCACCACCCACGTCTCTCCCTACCTTGCCATAACGTCCTCCCTCCCAGCTCCCACGTCTCTCCCACCGTCGTCCTAACACCTCCCTGCTTCACCACAATAACTTCTTCACTCATCAACAATGCATATATCTTATGAAACTTGCAACAGTTAAATGCACAACAATAATACTAGCAGAGTTCCACTTGTTTTAACAGCTCAACCAACAAGCAACACACCCACACTATTATTATTATTATTATTATTATTATTAGTAGTAGTAGTAGTAGTAGTAGTAGTAGTAGTAGTAGTAGTAGTAGTAGTAGTAGTAGTAATAGTAGTAGTAGTAGTAGAGTTAGAACGATCATACATCGCCTGGATAATGGAAGGTAAACACGTTTGGTCCACGGGAAGGATGCTCAAATTCCTCGAGTCAAGAGCCTTTTGCCATCACGAAGGCCTTCTCCTTAGAGGAGCATTCATTACCCATAGTCCCTGGTTGCCCTGCATGAACACTTAGGGAAACAAGACTTGCAAGAGGTTGTAAAGACTCGTCTCAAACAAAACCTACCCAACATTCCCCACCTGACTCTCCACACTACATACTCAAGTACTAGTGACCCAGGTACATGTGTTTATCGCTTGATAAAGCCCACTGTGTGCGCGAAACGTTCTCAATAAAGGAACACATTATACTGCAGTTGTGTATATTTATGGCGTCAGTATTTTATACCATTTATCTGCAAGTATTGACTACCTTATATTGCCACAGTTAGTACTGCCGGTGTAGTACTGCCGGTGTAGTACTGCCGGTGTAGTACTGCCGGTGTAGTACTGCCGGTGTAGAACTACCGGTGTAGTACTGCCGGTGTAGTAACTGCCGGTGTAGTACTGCCGGTGTAGTACACCGGTGTAGTACTGCCGGGTAGTACTTTCCCGGGGTAGTACTGCCGGTTTTAGTACTGCGGTGTAGTTTCTGCCGGTGTAGTACAGCCGGTGTAGTACAGCCGGTGTAGTACTGCCGGTGTAGTACTGCCGGTGTAGTACTGCCGGTGTAGTACTGCCGGTGTAGTACTGCCGGTGTAGTACTGCCGGTGTAGTACTGCGGTGTAGTACTGCCGGTTTTAGTAACTGCCGGTTAGTACTGCCGGTGTAGTACTGCCGGTGTAGTACTGGCCGGTGTAGTACTGCCGGTGTAGTACTGGCCGGTTTTAGTACTGTCGGTGTAGTACTGTCCCGGTGTAGTACTGCCGGTGTAGTACTGCCGGTGTAGTACTGCCGGTGTAGTACTGCCGGTGTAGTACTGCCGGTGTAGTACTGCCGGTGTAGTACTGCCGGTGTAGTACTGCCGGTGTAGTACTGCGGTGTAGTACTGCCGGTGTACGCCGTGTAGTACTGTCGGTGTAGTATGCCGGTGTAAATACTGCCCGGGGTAGTACTGCCGGTGCAGTACTGCCGGTGTAGTACTGCCGGTGTAGTACTGGGGTTGTAGTTAATCCGGGTTGAAGTACTGCCGGTGTAGAACTCCCGGTGTTCCCGGTGTAGTACCCGTTTAGTACTGCCGGTTTTTGTATCCTTTTAGTATGCCGGTTTTTGTACCCGGTGTAAGTACTGCCGGTGGTATTTCCGGGTTTGTAGTACTGCCGGTGAAAGTACTCCCGGGGTGTAATATTTGCCGGTGTTTTTCTCCCGGGGTTGAAATTTTACTGCGGTGTAGTACTGCCGGTTAGTACTGCCGGTGTAGTACTGCCGGTGTAGTACTCCCGGGTGTAGACTCCCGGGGTTGTAGTCCGCCGGTGAGTACCCCCGGTGTTTTTTCCCGCCGGTTTTGATTACCCCGGTTGTAGTATGCCTTTTGTATACTCCCGGTGTAGTATACCGGTGTAGTACTCCGGTGTAGTACTGCCGGGTAGTATTTGGCCGGTGTAGTATCCGGTTTTGTACTCCCGGGTAGTACGCCGGTGTAGTACTCCGGTGAAAGAAACCCCCGGGTAGTACTCCGGTGTAGTACTCCCGGGTTTGTGGGAATCCCGGTGAAAGTATCCCGGGTTTTTGTACCCCGGGTTGTAGTACTCCGGTGTATACGCCTTTTGTAGTATTTGCCGGTGTAGTACTGCCGGTTAAAATTTATTACCCGGTTTAAAGACCCGGCTTTTCAACCCCGGTTTTTAACGTAGAAAAACCGGTGGAAATCCCCCTAAAATTTTTTAAACTGACTTTTAACCGGGGCGGGACTCCCGGGGGTTTCTCCCCACGTATCCCGGTTAAAAAACCGGGTGGTCCCGGGTTATTTTTTTTCCCTCTTTGCTTTACCTGGTTTTAGTCCTCCGGGTAACCCGGTTTATACTGGGGTTGCCAGACATCATACCCCCGGTGATCACGGGGGGACCCGGGGAAAATTCTTCCTTCTCCAAAGAAAAGTTATTAAATTCCCGGGAAAAAGCCAAAAAGTCTTTTAAACATACCTTTGTTTTATTTCGGAGAATAACTTTCTGAGGCCCGGGCCTCAAATGTTTTTTTCCTGGCAAACCGGGGGCCTTTTGCTCCTGGGGGCCCCCTGGCCCCCCTTCCTTTCAAGGGGTTTTTTGTTCCCTACTTGTTTCACCTGCTCCCTCTTAATTAACTTTCCCCACTACCGGATCAATAACCACCCCCAAGGAAATTTAAATACCCTCCAACGATTCAAATTCCCTCCTTACAAATTCACACCATTTTTTAATTTCTAGATTAATAATTCATTAAAAGGATCAAAATGTCGGTTTACTTCCCGGGTTTGTGGGAAAAGGCCCGGGGAAAATACTAATAACCTTTTGTTAAAAAGGGAAATTGTTTTATCCTTGCCTAACTAATTTTAAAATTTCTTAAATAAACTCATTAACTTAAAAACGCCTTACTTTCAAACAAAACGTACCTTAAAACATACAACGAAAACCCACCAAAAACCGTCTAAATTAACGTACCAAACAACAAAACAAAATACCCAGAAAACAAACAACCAGAAGTTGGGGCCGGGAAAACAGTAACTTTTTGGTGAAAAAAAAGGGGGTAATTAGCGCCGGAGAACCCAACTAAAGGAACGTCCCCGGGGGCCCCAAAACCATAACTTTGGAAAAAAAAAAACCCCAGTAACGTAGGGGCCGGAGCAATAAATAAACAGTAACGTAGGCCGGAGAAAAACAACATTTAACGAAAGCGCCAAAAAATTCAAAACGTAACGCTGGAAAGGAAAAAAAAAAAAAAAAGGGGAGAAAAAAAAAAAAAAAAAAAAAAAGAGGGGGAAAAAAAAAGAAGGAGGGGAAAAAAAAAGGGGAAAAAAAAAAAGGGGGGAGCAACAAAAACCCGTAAGGGTAGCGCCGGCAACAAAAACCCCCGGCCCCCCCCCCGGAGAAACAACTAACTTTCCGAGCCCCGGGGAGCCCCAACTAACAAAAAAGAAGCGCCGGAGCAACAACTAACAGAAAAACGTAGCGCCGGACCCCAAACAACGTAACGTACCCCCGGAAAGCAACAACTAACATTAACGTAGCCCCCGGGAGAAAAAAAACCCCAAAACAAAACGTAGCGCCGGGACAACAACAAAACAGGGTAACCCGTACGGCCCGGAGCAAAAATTTAACCCAGAAACGAGCCCCCGGGGGCAACAACAGTAACTAGCCCCGGAGAAAAAAAAAAAAAAAAAAAAAAAAAAAAAAAAACAACCCCCAAACCTAACAGAAAGGGTAGCCCCGGGAGCAACCCAAACTAACAGTAACGTAGGGGCCGGGAAAACAACAGTAAGGAGCGCCGGAGCAACAACTAACAGTAACGTAGCGCCGGATGAAAACAAAACAGAAACCTTTTTAGCGGGGGGAGCAACAACTAACCCCCATAACGTGGGCCCCGGAGCAAAAAAACAAACCCGTAACGTAGCGCCGGAAGCAACAACATAACGAAAGCCCCCGGAGCAAAAACTAAAGTAACAAAAAATGGCCGGAGCAAAAACTAAAAGAAACGTAGCGCCGGAGCAAAAACCCTAACAGAAAACGTAGCCCCCGGAGCAACAACAGTAACGTACGCCGGGCAACAACTAACTTAACGTAGGGGCCGGAGCAAAAAACAGAAATTTTTAGCCCCGGGAACAAAAACTAACAGTAAGTAGCCCCCGGAGCAAAAACCCTAACAGTAAGGGAGGCCGGAGCAACAAACAGAAACGTAGCCCGGGAAGCAACAACTAACAGAAAATTTAAGGCCCCCGGAGCAAAAACGAAACGTAGCGCCCCGGAAACCCAAAAAACAACAGAACGTAGCGCCGGAGCAAAAACATAACGTACCCGCCGGAGCAACAACTAACAGTAACGTAGCGCCGGGAGCAAAAACCCAACAGAAAACGTGGGCCCCGGGGCCCCCAAAACAACAGAAAACGAGGGGCCGGAGCAAGAACTAACATAACGAAGTAGCGCCGGAGAAACAAAGTAACGTGGGCCCCCGGAGAACAACAAACATTTAACGTAGCCCCGGGAAAAACAACTTAACGTACCCGGGGGGAAAGCAACAACTAAAAAATTAAAACGTAGCGCCGGAGCAAAAAATTTAACAGAAACCGAAAGCGCCGGGAAAGCAAACAAAGTTAACGAGGGGCCGGAGCAACAAAAAAACGGGAACTTTAACCCCCCGGAGCAACAACAAAAATTTAAACGTAGCCCCGGGACCCAACAACTAAAAAGTAATTTAGCGCCGGAGCAAAAAACCCGAAACTAGCCCCGGAAAGAAAACAACTAACAGAAAACTTTAGCGCCGGGGGCAACAACTAACAGAAAACGTAGCCCCCGGAGAAAACAACTAACAGAACGTAGCAACCGGGCAACCAACAGTAACGTACGCCGGAGCAACAACAGTAACTAGGGCCGGGGGCAACAATAACAGTAACGTAGCCCCCGGGAGAAACCCAACTAACATTTCCCGTAGGGGCCGGAACAACAACTAACGTAACGTAGCGCCGGAGAAACCCAACTAACATAACGAAAGCCCCGGGAAACCCAACCAACAGAAAACGTAGGGGCCCGGAGCAACAACAAACCGAAAACTTTAGCGCCGAGCAACAACAGTAAACGTAGCGCCGGAGCAACAACAAACGGAAACTTTAGCGCCGGAGCAAAAACAGTACGTAGCCCCGGAGCAACAACAAACCCGGGTAAACGTTAAAGCGCCGGGCAACAACAGTAACTTTAGCGCCGGGGGCAACAACAAACAAAACGTAGCGCCGGAGAAACCAACGTAACGAAAGCCCCGGACCTAACTAACAGAAACGTAGGGGCCGGGGCCCAAAAACATAACGTAGCGCCGGACAAAAAACTAACGTAACGTAGCCCCCGGGGGCAACAACATTTAACCTTTAAGCGCCGGAAGCAAAAAACCCTAACGAACGTAGCCCCCGGAGCAAACAAACCAACAGTAACGTAGCGCCGGCAAAAACTAACAGTAACGTAGCCCGGGAGCAACAATAACAGAAAACTTTAGCGCCGGGCAACAACAGTAACGTGGGCGCCGGGCAAGAACTAACTGTAACGAAAGCCCCGGGAGAAAACAACAGAAAGGGAGCGGGAGGCAAAAAACCCAAACAGAAACGTAGCCCCGGGAAAGCAACAACAGTAACGTACCCCCGGGAAAGCAACAAACAACATTAACTTTGCCCCGGGGCCCAAAAACTAACATTAACGTGGGGCCCCGGGGCAAAAACCCCTTACATTTAACGTAGCGCCGGAGCAAAAAACAGAACGTAGCCCCGGGAGAACAACACCAACAGTAACGAAGCCCCGGAAGCAACAAAAAACATTAAACCCTAGCCCCCGGAGCAACCAACTAACAGTAACTACGCCGGAGCAAAAACAGTAAAGTAGCGCCGGAGCAAAAAACTAACAAAACGTAGCCCCCGGAGCAAAAACCCCAACAGTAACGTAGCGCCGGGGGCAACAACAGAAAACGTACCCGCCGGGAAAACAACAAACATTTAACATAGGCCCGGAGCAAAAACAAACCAAAACCCGAAGCGCCGGAAGCAACAACAACCCAAAACCGTAGCGCCGGGCAACAACGAACTTAGGCCGGGAGCAACAACTAACATAACGTGCCCCGGAGAAAACCAAACATTTAAACGTACCCCGGGAGAAAACAACTAACAGTAACTTTAGCGCCTTTTAGCAAAAACAAACAGTAACGTAGCGCCGGAGCAACAACTAACGGGGAACGTAGCCCGGGAAGCAAAACAACAAACCCAGTAACGAAAGGGGGGGGAAAAGCAACAACTAACTAACGAGCGCCGGACCAACAACAAAAAAACTTTAGCCCCGGGGAGCAAAAAAACCCTAAAGAAAACGTAGCCCCCCGGAAAAAAACCAACAGTAACGAAAACCGCCGGGGGGCAACAACTAACAGAAAAGTAGCCCCCGGGAGGCAAAAAATAACAGTAACGTAGCGCCTTTTACCCAACAACTAACAGTAACGTAGCGCCGGAGCAACAACTAACGAAACTAGCGCCGGGGCAACAACCATAATTTGTGCCCCGGGAGCAAAAATAACAGAAACGACCCCGACAAAAAACTAACAGTAACGTGCCCCCCAGAGAAAACTAACAGAAACCCGTCGCCGGAGCAACAACTAACAGAACTTTGCGCCGGGGGCAAAAAACAAACCATAACTTTAGCGCCGAGAAACAACAAACAGAAACGTAGGCCGGGGGGCCAAAACAACTAACGTAACGTACCCCCGGGAGAAACCAACCACTAACGAAAAGGCCCGCCGGAGCAAAAAAAAAACAAACCAGAACGTACCCCCCGTAGCAAAACTAACAGAAAAGTACCCCGGAGCAACAAAAACCCAAAAACGTACGCCGGAGCAACAACAGAAACGTACCCCCGGAGCAACAACAGTAACGTAGCCCCCGGAGAACAAAAACAAAACAGTAACGTAGGCCGGGGCAAAAACTAAAGAAAACGAAAGCGCCGGAGCAACAACAGAAACGTAGCCCGGGAGAAACAACTAACAGTAACGTAAGCGCCGGGGGGCAACAACAGAAACGTAGGGGCCGAAAAAGCAACAACTAACAGTAACGTGGGCCCCCGGAGCAAAAAACTAACAAAACGTAGCGCCGGGCAACAACAAACAGAAAACGTAGCCCCGGGTTCAAAACTAACAGAAAACGTACCCCGGGGAGCAACAACTAACAGTAACGTAGCCCCGGAGAACAACAAACCCATAACGTAGCCCGGAGCAAAAACAAACCCGGGGAAATTTAGCGCCGGAGAAAACAACAAACAGAAACCCGTAGCCCGGGAGCAACAACTAAACGGGAAACGTAGCGCCGGAGAAAACTAAAAGAAACGTAGCCCCGGGAGAAATTTAACGTACCCTTACATAAAATTTTTAAATCCCCTTTAAAAAACCTTTTTCCGGGAATATAAAAGATAGAGTCGCTTTAAATTTTTAAAGGGTTGGTGAAAAAATATAATTTAAAAAAAAAAAAGGGTAATTTTTTTGTTGAGAAGGGGAAAATAAAGGTTTTGTGTAATGTCTTAACTTGAAAACTAGGGGGCTATAAAATATTTCCATTGGAAATTTCCCTGCGGGGTTTAATTTTTCCCAAGTTTTTATGGGGTTTTTCTAAATGTGTCTGGCCACCGCTGATGTGGGGTTAAACCTTTACTGACTTTAAAGGGGGGTCGAACCCTCGCTAGGGCCCTCGTTTTTTTGCTTTCCCAATGGTTTACTTTTTTTTCGTTGTTGTAAATGATAAAAAAGCCCGAGGGGGTTTTAAAAATCAAAGTTTAAAAATTTTCCTCCCCCTGTGGCTTGTTTTGTATTTTTTTGTGGGATGAAATTATTTCGCAAAAAAACATTCTGAAAACCCAAAAGAAAAAAAAAAAATTTTAGTTTATTATTAAATTATTGGCCCAAAATTAAACTAAAAAAATTTTTTACTTGGGGTTAGGGGCTAAATTAAATTTACGCCCTTTTTATAAAAGGTTAGGTAAGGGTTTTTTAACGTTTTTTTTGAAAAAAAATTATTAAAATTTTTTCATTTTTTATTTAATGAAAAAAAAAAATTTTTTCAACGTATAAAAGAAATTTTAGAAAAAGGGTAAATTTTAAATGATTCTTCCTAAAATTTAAACGTTTTTCCTATTGGCGGGCCCTTTTTTCGAGGGGTAAGCCTTTCTGTATTTTTGGGCCCCGCACCCCAATTTTTGGAGCTGGATGAGATTTTCGCATTTTTAATCAGTGGGGGAAACATGTAACAAAAATGTACTAGACTGTACTCTCCA
>NC_069471.1:29115672-29153172 GCF_026875155.1 Cherax quadricarinatus | reverse complement strand
ACAGGTACAAGGGTCGAGGGCCACAGGAACAAGGGCCCGAGGGGACCACAGGTACAAAGGGTCGAGGGGACCACAGGTACAAGGGTCGAGGGACCACAGGAACAAGGGTCGGGGGACCACAGGTACAAGGGTCGAGGGACCACAGGTACAAGGGTCGGGGGGCCCACGGGTTTACAAGGGTCGAGGGACCACAGGAACAAGGGTCGAGGGACCACAGGTAAAAGGGTCGAGGGACCACAGGAACAAGGGTCGAGGAACCAAGGTACAAGGGTCGAGGGACCACAGGAAAAAGGGGTCGAGGGACCAAAAGTACAAGGGTCGAGGGACCACAGGTACAAGGTCGACGGACCACAGGAACAAGGGTCGAGGGACACAGGAACAAGGGTCGAGGGCCCCACAGGTAAAGGGTCGACGGACCACAGGAACAAGGGTCGAGGAACCACAGGTACAAGGGGTCGAGGGCCCACAGTACAAGGTCGAGGGACCACAGGAACAAGGGTCGAGGGACCACAGGTACAAGGGTCGAGGGACCATAGGTACAAGGGTCGAGGGACCAAGGTACAAGGGTCGAGGGACCACAGGTACAAGGGTCGACGGATCACAGGAACAAGGGTCGAGGGACCACAGGTACAAGGGTCGAGGGACCACAGGTACAAGGGGTCGGAGGACCACAGGTCAAGGGTCGGGGACCACAGGTACAAGGGTCGAGGGACCACAGGTACAAGGGTCGAGGGACCCAGGTACAAGGGTGGGAGGGGACCACAGGTAAAGGGTCGAGGGACCACAGGTACAAGGGTCGAGGGACCACAGGTACAAGGGTCGAGGGACCACAGGTACAAGGGTCGAGGGACCACAGGTACAAGGGTCGAGGGACCACAGGTCAAGGGTGGGACGGCCCCACAGGAACAAGGGTCGAGGGACCACAGGTACAAGGGTCGAGGGACCAAGGTACAAGGGTCGAGGGACCACAGGTACAAGGGTCGACGGACCACAGGAACAAGGGTCGAGGGACCACAGGTACAAGGGTCGAGGGACCACAGGTACAAGGGTCCACATAAGAAAGAGTCAGGCTCACCTCCTAGCTTCCACCCACAAACTCGTCTCCCAGCAGATTAACCTGTCCTATTACCCACAAAATGGACCCTACCACCCAATCTTCACGGAATATATTATCCCTGCTTCCTAAAAAAGTAAAGCTGCCCCTTGCCCTTGGGGTTCATATTTGGCGGGGCAGAGAATCAGGGCGGCAGAGAAGGGCAGGGGGTGAGAAATTTCTTTCTGCCTCATTCACTACACAAGTACCATTGTTTAAACAACAGCTGTGTTACCCAGTGTTACAAGACACGGCAGATTTAGTTACCTGGTTACCCGTAGTCCATTCCGAGAGGTCACAGCCTCCGCGGCCCAGTCGCAGACTAGGTCTCACTGGGGGAAAAAAAATCTTCAAAACAACCTCCAGGAATTTAGCAGAATTACTATTACTATTACTACTACTATTACTAATAATAACAAGGGTTTAGAGATTCAGACAAATATAATAATAATAATAATAATAATAATAATAATAATAATAATAATAATAATAATAATAATAAGGTAAATATGATAAAAGAAAATAGTGTAGTAAACTAATCTTTAAAGCATGGAACGCAGAAATGTCTCAAGCGAGACTAGTAAAAACAGAGTTTAAAGCAAGTGAAACGTGCTGCCCCACCACAATTATCACGACGTCTAAAATCAGAATACGTGGGGAAGGTGGGTGGTGGTGGTTAAGGTCATTCCCACTCACATTTAGCTGAAAGTTCAAGTGGGTGTGGGTGAGGTGGGGGATGGTGATTATAAATAAACCGGAAAGTATAATTCCCAACACAAATAGAAGTGAATTAGCCGGAGCCTTTTATAGGTGAGGTTAAGAGTCTTCCCTGCACAAAGTGGAAGACCTTTGTTAAAAAAAAAAGGGAGTCTTTTGTACAAGAAGCGGGAGTCCTTTGTACACGAAGATAAAGTCCTTGGTAAGAGGAGTCAAAGACTTTTGCAAGCATAGCCAAAGACTTTTGTAAACAAAGATGGAGTCCTTTGTAAACGCAGCCAAAGACTTTTGTAAACAAAGATGGAGTCCTTTGTAAACGCAGCCAAAGACTTTTGTAAACAAAGATGGAGTCCTTTGTAAACGCAGCCAAAGACTTTTGTAAACAAGAGGTAGTCCTTTGTAAACGCAGCCAAAGACTTTTGTAAACAAAGATGGAGTCCTTTGTAAACGCAGCCAAAGACTTTTGTAAACAAAGATGGAGTCCTTTCTAAACGCAGCCAAAGACTTTTGTAAACAAAGATGGAGTCGTTAATACTATAACGAGGTCGAATCCTTCGTACACAAAGTGAAATCTTTTGTACACAATGTCGAATCCTTTGTAATCGAAGTGTAAGCCTTTATAAACAGTAGGAACACCGAATAAAGAAGAAAAAGGCACAACACCGCGTAAATGGTCCAAGATGGGCCGAAGCGTCGTCGTAAGCTTCTCTCTTCCATGTGCGGGTTGTGTATAATATCGAATAATCAGTGACTCAATTCTCTCTCCAGTATCCTCCAGGAGGACTGTATGAGCAATGAAAAACCATTACAGCAACACGAATGTTAGGATGATGCACACAACTGAAGATTTTGCAGTGAGCTGACGTGACCTAGGAATACCTCAATACGATCAGCAACCCATGAGGTGGAGTACACACCCGCAAACATCACTGGAGTACTGAGGATATACACACAGCATACCCACCATGAGGTGGAGTACACACCCGCAAACATCACTGGAGTATTGAGGTTGTACACACAACATACCCACCATGAGGTGGAGTACACACCCGCAAACATCACTGGAGTACTGAGGTTGTACACACAGCATACCCACCATGAGGTGGAGTACATATCATGTGGGGGTTCGAACACGTGGATAGGGTAAAGAAATACTCACGTAGGCTGGTAGTACGTATATTACGGATAGTGTGGGAAGCGCCAAACAGCCGTGACCTGCCTCCTTGCTCTCACTCGTAAGACTGACTAACCCCAGTACCCATATGTGAGGGGGTGTTTGAAATACTGCTGTGGTCAGCAGCAATATGAATACAGACAGTGATTCACGCAGAGACGGTTGGTAGTGAGTCATCTACTGGTACACTGGTTACTGGTAACTGGTTACTAGGAACTGGTACTACTACTGAGATACACACCCGCAAACATCACTGGAGTACTGAGGCTGTACACACAGCATACCCACCATGAGGTGGAGTACACACCCATAAACATCACTGGAGTACTGAGGCTGTACACACAGCATACCCACCATGAGGTGGAGTACACACCCGCAAACATCACTGGAGTACTGAGTCCGTACATACAACATACACGAAACCTGAAACTGAAGAGTTGGGACAATGTCTACTGAATACTAGACCAAGCCTCTTGGATGATGGCCTTATAAAGTCAGGTTGTTGGTGCTAGCAGCATGCACTCCAACGTAGGCACTTAAAACCAGCTGATCAGGACCTGACTTGAGGAACTCATCGATAAACAATTTACAGAGAATTTAAAGAAATCCAATTAGGCAAGATCAGAATCAATGGGTAATTAATGGGATTTTAAACTCATCAGCTATAAGAGAGTTATTAAGACTAAACATAACCTGTTTACAAGTCTAAGTCTTCACCTTAATCCATAAAAACAGATTAAAGACAGAGTAAACTCTCGCCATGTATACACAGAGAGATATACATCTCTGGGTGTGTGTATCCCTTACAGTCACCAACCACGTGGTGCTCACACAACTCCCCAGGCCCCGATGAACCGTGTTGAAGGCTGGATGGGGTGGAGTGGGCTACACTCCACTACTGCTGGGGTGAAGGAGGGGGCTACACTCCACTACTGCTGGGGTGAAGGAGTGGGCTACACTCCACTACTGCTGGGGTGAAGGAGGGGGCTACACTCCACTGCTGCTGGGGTGAAGGAGGGGGCTACACTCCACTACTGCTGGGGTGAAGGAGGGGTTACACTCCACTACTGCTGGGGTGAAGGAGGGGGCTACACTCCACTACTGCTGGGTGAAGGAGGGGGCTACACTCCACTACTGCTGGGTGAAGGAGGGGTTACACTCCACTACTGCTGGGTGAAGGAGGGGGCTACACTCCACTACTGCTGGGGTGAAGGAGGGGGCTACATCCACTACTGCTGGGGTGAAGGAGGGGTTACACTCCACTACTGCTGGGGTGAAGGAGGGGTTACACTCCATACTGACTGGGGTGAAGGAGGGGGCTACACTCCACTACTGCTGGGGTGAAGGAGTGGGCTACACTCCACTACTGCTGGGGTGAAGGAGGGGGCTACACTCCACTACTGCTGGGGTGAAGGAGTGGGCTACACTCCACTACTGCTGGGGTGAAGGAGGGGGCTACACTCCACTACTGCTGGGGTGAGGAGGGGGCTACACTCACTTACTGCTGGGGTGAAGGAGGGGGCTACACCCACTACTGCTGGGGTGAAGGAGGGGGCTACACTCCACTACTGCTGGGGTGAAGGAGGGGGCTACACTCCACTACTGCTGGGGTGAAGGAGGGGTTACACTCCACTACTGCTGGGGTGAAGGAGGGGTTACACTCCACTATGTGGGGTGAAGGAGGGGTTACACTCCACTACTGCTGGGGTGAAGGAGGGGCTACACTCCACTACTGTGGGGTGAAGGAGGGGGTTTACACTCCACTACTGCTGGGGTGAAGGAGGGGGTTACACTCCACTACTGCTGGGGTGAAGGAGGGGTTACACTCCACTACTGCTGGGGTGAAGGAGGGGTTACACTCACACTACTGCTGGGGTGAAGGAGGGGTTACACTCCACTACTGCTGGGGTGAAGGGGGGGCTACACTCCACTACTGCTGGGGTGAAGGAGGGGGTTACACTCCACTACTGCTGGGGTGAAGGAGGGGTTACACTCCACTACTGCTGGGTGTGAAAAAGGGGTTACACTCCACTACTGCTGGGGTGAAGGAGGGGCTACACTCCACTACTGCTGGGGTGAAAGGAGGGGGTTACACTCCACTACTGCTGGGGTGAAGGAGGGGGTTACACTCCACTACTGCTGGGGTGAAGGAGGGGTTACACTCCACTACTGCTGGGGTGAAGGAGGGGGTTACACTCCACTACTGCTGGGGTGAAGGAGGGGGTTACACTCCACTACTGCTGGGGTGAAGGAGGGGTTACACTCACTACTGCTGGGGTGAAGGAGGGGGCTACACTCCACTACTGCTGGGGTGAAGGGGGGCTACACTCCACTACTGCTGGGGTGAAGGAGGGGTTACACTCCACTACTGCTGGGGTGAAGGAGGGGGCTACACTCCACTACTGCTGGGGTGAAGGAGGGGGCTACACTCCACTACTGCTGGGGTGAAGGAGGGGGTTACACTCCACTACTGCTGGGGTGAAGGAGGGGCTACACTCCACTACTGCTGGGGTGAAGGAGGGGGTTACACTCCACTACTGCTGGGGTGAAGGAGGGGTTACACTCCACTACTGCTGGGGTGAAGGAGGGGGCTACACTCCACTACTGCTGGGGTGAAGGAGGGGTTACACTCCACTACTGCTGGGGTGAAGGAGGGGGTTACACTCCACTACTGCTGGGGTGAAGGAGGGGTTACACTCCACTACTGCTGGGGTGAAGGAGGGGTTACACTCCACTACTGCTGGGGTGAAGGAGGGGGTTACACTCCACTACTGCTGGGGTGAAGGAGGGGGTTACACTCCACTACTGCTGGGGTGAAGGAGGGGTTACACTCCACTATGCTGGGGTGAAGGGGGGGCTACAACTCCACTACTGCTGGGGTGAAGGAGGGGGTTACACTCCACTACTGCTGGGGTGGAGGAGGGGGCTACACTCACTACTGCTGGGGTGGAGGAGGGGGCTACACTCCACTGCTGCTGGGGTGAAGGAGGGGGCTACACTCCACTGCTGCTGGGGTGAAGGAGGGGGCTACACTCCACTGCTGCTGGGGTGAAGGAGGGGGCTACACTCCACTACTGCTGGGGTGGAGGAGGGGGCTACACTTCACTACTGCTGGGGTGGAGGAGGGGGCTACACTCCACTGCTGCTGGGGTGAAGGAGGGGGCTACACTCCACTGCTGCTGGGGTGAAGGAGGGGCTACACTCCACTGCTGCTGGGGTGAAGGAGGGGCTACACTCCACTGCTGCTGGGGTGAAGGAGGGGGCTACACTCCAGTACTGTTAGGGTGAAGGAGGGGGCTACACTCCACTGCTTCTGGGGTGAAGGAGGGGGCTACACTCCACTGCTGCTAGGGTGAAGGAGGGGGCTACACTCCACTGCTGCTGGGGTGAAGGAGGGGCTTACACTCCACTGCTGCTGGGGTGAAGGAGGGGCTACACTCCACTGCTGCTGGGGTGAAGGAGGGGGCTACACTCCAGTACTGTTAGGGTGAGGAGGGGGCTACACTCCACTGCTTCTGGGGTGAAGGAGGGGGCTACACTCCACTGTGCTAGGGTGAAGGAGGGGGCTACATCCACTGCTTCTGGGGTGAAGGAGGGGGCTACACTCCACTGCTGCTAGGGTGAAGGAGGGGGCTACACTCCACTGCTGCTGGGGTGAAGGAGGGGGCTACACTCCACTGCTGCTGGGGTGAAGGAGGGGCTAACACTCCACTGCTGCTAGGTGAAGGAGGGGGCTTACACTCCACTACTGCTGGGGTGAAGGAGGGGCTACACTCCACTGCTGCTAGGGTGAAGGAGGGGGCTACACTCCACTGCTGCTGGGGTGAAGGAGGGGGCTACACTCCACTGCTGCTGGGGTGAAGGAGGGGCTACACTCCACTGCTGCTAGGGTGAAGGAGGGGGCTACACTCCACTACTGCTGGGGTGAAGGAGGGGGCTACACTCCACTGCTGCTAGGGTGAAGGAGGGGGCTACACTCCACTACTGCTGGGGTGAAGGAGGGGGCTACACTCCACTACTGCTGGGGTGAAGGAGGGGGCTACACTCCACAACTGCTGGGGTGAAGGAGGGGGCTACACTCCACTACTGCTGGGGTGAAGGGGGGGCTACACTCCACTACTGCTGGGGTGAAGGAGGGGGCTACACTCCACTGCTGCTGGGGTGAAGGAGGGGGCTACACTCCACTACTGCTGGGGTGAAGGAGGGGGCTACACTCCACTACTGCTGGGGTGAAGGAGGGGGCTACACTCCACTACTGCTGGGGTGAAGGAGGGGGCTACACTCCACTACTGCTGGGGTGAAGGAGGGGGCTACACTCCACTACTGCTGGGGTGAAGGAGGGGGCTACACTCCACTACTGTGGGGTGAAGGAGGGGGCTACACTCCACTACTGCTGGGGTGAAGGAGGGGGCTACACTCCACTACTGCTGGGGTGAAGGAGGGGGCTACACTCCACTACTGCTGGGGTGAAGGAGGGGTTACACTCCACTACTGCTGGGGTGAAGGAGGGGGCTACACTCCACTACTGCTGGGGTGAAGGAGGGGGCTACACTCCACTACTGCTGGGGTGAAGGAGGGGGCTACACTCCACTACTGCTGGGGTGAAGGAGGGGGCTACACTCCACTACTGCTGGGGTGAAGGAGGGGGCTACACTCCACTACTGCTGGGGTGAAGGAGGGGGCTACACTCCACTACTGCTGGGGTGAAGGAGGGGGCTACACTCCACTACTGCTGGGGTGAAGGAGGGGGGCTACACTCCACTACTGCTGGGGTGAAGGAGGGGGCTACACTCCACTACTGCTGGGGTGAAGGAGGGGGCTACACTCCACTACTGCTGGGGTGAAGGAGGGGGCTACACTCCACTACTGCTGGGGTGAAGGAGGGGGCTACACTCCACTACTGCTGGGGTGAAGGAGGGGGCTACACTCCACTACTGCTGGGGTGAAGGAGGGGGCTACACTCCACTGCTGCTGGGGTGAAGGAGGGGGCTACACTCCACTGCTGCTAGGGTGAAGGAGGGGGCTACACTCCACTACTGCTGGGTGAAGGAGGGGGCTACACTCCACTGCTGCTGGGGTGAAGGAGGGGGCTACACTCCACTGCTGCTAGGGTGAAGGAGGGGGCTACACTCCACTACTGCTGGGGTGAAGGAGGGGGCTACACTCCACTACTGCTGGGTGAGGAGGGGGCTACACTCCACTACTGCTGGGGTGAAGGAGGGGGCTACACTCACACTGCTGTGGGGTGAAGGAGGGGGCTACACTCCACTGCTGCTAGGGTGAAGGAGGGGGCTACACTCCACTGCTGCTAGGGTGAAGGAGGGGGCTACACTCCACTACTGCTGGGTGAAGGAGGGGTTACACTCCACTACTGCTGGGGTGAAGGAGGGGGCTACACTCACTACTGCTGGGGTGAAGGAGGGGGCTACACTCCACTACTGCTGGGGTGAAGGAGGGGGTACACTCCACTACTGCTGGGGTGAAGGAGGGGGCTACACTCCACTACTGCTGGGGTGAAGGAGGGGGCTACACTCCACTACTGCTGGGGTGAAGGAGGGGGCTACACTCCACTACTGCTGGGGTGAAGGAGGGGGCTACACTCCACTGCTGCTGGGGTGAAGGAGGGGGCTTACACTCCACTGCTGCTAGGGTGAAGGAGGGGGTACACTCCACTACTGCTGGGGTGAAGGAGGGGTTACACTCCACTACTGCTGGGGTGAAGGAGGGGGCTACACTCCACTGCTGCTAGGGTGAAGGAGGGGGCTACACTCCACTACTGCTGGGGTGAAGGAGGGGCTACACTCCACTACTGCTGGGGTGAAGGAGGGGCTACACTCCACTACTGCTGGGGTGAAGGAGGGGCTACACTCCACTGCTGCTAGGGTGAAGGAGGGGCTACACTCCACTACTGCTGGGGTGAAGGAGGGGCTACACTCCACTACTGCTGGGGTGAAGGAGGGGGCTACACTCCACTGCTGCTAGGGTGAAGGAGGGGGCTACACTCCACTACTGCTGGGGTGAAGGAGGGGCTACACTCCACTACTGCTGGGGTGAAGGAGGGGCTACACTCCACTATGCTGGGGTGAAGGAGGGGCTACACTCCACTACTGCTGGGGTGAAGGAGGGGGCTACACTCCACTACTGCTGGGGTGAAGGAGGGGGCTACACTCCACTACTGCTGGGGTGAAGGAGGGGGCTACACTCCACTACTGCTGGGGTGAAGGAGGGGGCTACACTCCACTGCTGCTGGGGTGAAGGAGGGGCTACACTCCACTACTGCTGGGGTGAAGGAGGGGGCTACACTCCACTACTGCTGGGGTGAAGGAGGGGGTTACACTCCACTACTGCTGGGGTGAAGGAGGGGCTACACTCCACTACTGCTGGGGTGAAGGAGGGGGCTACACTCCACTACTGCTGGGGTGAAGGAGGGGGCTACACTCCACTACTGCTGGGGTGGAAGGAGGGGGGCTACACTCCACTACTGCTGGGGTGAAGGAGGGGGCTACACTCCACTACTGCTGGGGTGAAGGAGGGGCTACACTCCACTACTGCTGGGGTGAAGGAGGGGCTACACTCCACTACTGCTGGGGTGAAGGAGGGGCTACACTCCACTACTGCTGGGGTGAAGGAGGGGCTACACTCCACTACTGCTGGGGTGAAGGAGGGGGCTACACTCCACTACTGCTGGGGTGAAGGAGGGGGCTACACTCCACTACTGCAATAAGGGACAACACAACATGCTACCCTCCACCAACAACCCAATATAACACCACCGGTGCCTCCTAGGTGCCACTACTCTCCTGGCATCTCCCTCTTCCTCCTAAATGCTTACCTCCCTCCTTCCTTCTAGGTGCTGACCTCTCTCCTTCCTTCTAGGTGCTTACCTCCCTCTCACAGGGTCTTCATTTCCCACCTAGGTGTTCACCTTCCTCTCCTGGGGCCTTTCTTACCCACCTAGGTGTTCACCTTCCTCTCCTAGGGCCTTTCTTACCCACCTAGGTGCTCACCTTCCTCTCCTGGGGCCTTTCTTACCCACCTAGGTGTTCACCTTCCTCTCCTGGGGCCTTTCTTACCCACCTAGGTGCTCACCTTCCTCTCCTGGGGCCTCCCCTACCCACCTAGGTACACCCCTACCCTCCTCCCCCTCCACCCCCAATATTTACTGCAAATCTACTGTCTACTTAAAATGGAAATTCGATACATGGATTGCAACATTTCACAGGCCGGAGGCATTTATCCTCTTAATACCTACACTGACTAACTATTCAAATTTTAATCAGAGTGTGAGTGTGGCATGAAGATGGTGACACAAACAGATGGAAGAGTGAGGGTAAGATGGTGACACAAACAGATGGAAGAGTGAGAGTAAGATGGTGACAAACAGATGGAAGAGTGAGAGTAAGATGGTGACAAACAGATGGAAGAGTGAGAGTAAGATGGTGACAAACAGATGGAAGAGTGAGAGTAAGATGGTGACAAACAGATGGAAGAGTGAGGGTAAGATGGTGACACAACAGATGGAAGAGTGAGGGTAAGATGGTGACAAACAGATGAAGAGTGAGGGTAAGATGGTGACACAAACAGATGAAGAGTGAGGGTAAGATGGTGACAAACAGATGGAAGAGTGAGAGTAAGATGGTGACAAACAGATGGAAGAGTGAGAGTAAGATGGTGACACAAACAGATGGAAGAGTGAGAGTAAGATGGTGACAAACAGATGGAAGAGTGAGAGTAAGATGGTGACAAACAGATGGAAGAGTGAGAGTAAGATGGTGACAAACAGATGGAAGAGTGAGGGTAAGATGGTGACAAACAGATGGAAGAGTGAGGGTAAGATGGTGACAAACAGATGGAAGAGTGAGGGTAAGATGGTGACACAAACAGATGGAAGAGTGAGAGTAAGATGGTGACAAACAGATGGAAGAGTGAGGGTAAGATGGTGACAAACAGATGGAGTAAAGAGTGAGAGTAAGATGGTTGTACACAACAGATGGAAGAGGAAAGGGGGAAAAAGAGTGGTGGGAAAGAGGCGGAAAAGAAAGGGGTGAAGTTAAAAAAAAAATAAATTGGAGAGGAAACGGATTGAAACTGAAAGTGAAGAGAAGAGGGAAGAGGAGGAGGAGGAAGAGGAGGAGGAGGAGGAGGAGGAGGAGGCGGAGGAGGAGGAGGAGGCGGGGAACAACAAGGCCGCCAGCAGCTCTAATTAAGTAAGGGTGCCGTTTCCAAGGCCTTCTCTCCACCCCAATACTATCTTCCCCCTCCTTACTCAGCACCTCCCCTCCTTACTCAGCACTTCCCCCTCTCATTATGAAGCACCTCCCTTCCATACTCAGCACTTCCCCCTCATTAATCAGCACCTTCCCTCCTTACTCAGCACCTCCCCTCCTTACTCAGCACCTCCCCTCCTTACTCAGCACCTCCCTTCCATACTCAGCACTTCCCCCTCATTACTCAGCACCTTCCCTCCTTACTCAGCACCTTCCTTACTCAGCACTTTCCCCTCATTACTCAGCACCTTTCCTCCTTACTCAGCACCTTCCTTCCTTACTCAGCACTTTCCCCCTCATTACTCAGCACCTCCCCCTCATTACTCAGCACCTTCCCTTCTTACTCAGCACCTTCCTTCCTTACTCAGCATTTTCCCCCTCATTACTCAGCACCTTTCCTCCTTACTCAGCACCTTCCTTACTCAGCACTTCCCCCCTCATTACTCAGCACCTCCCCTCCCTACTTTCGATGTACTTGTGATGGGTTTCGAGAGCTTTCGTACCCCGGCAGCCTGGCCCTGGGCCAGGCTTGTCTGATGCTCGCCTGGTCAACCAGGTTGTTGCTGCTGATGACCCATATATCTATCACAGCTTGGATGATCCAGTGATCCATCACTTCCCAGAGAAAACTGTCAAGTATTTCTAATAGCTTCTGGTAAGATGTTAAAATTTCTGAAACCTGGTATGTTGATACAATGTTCTCTTACTGTGCCCGCGGCGCCCCTGCCTGTCACCGGGATTATTTTATACATTCTCCCATAGCTCTCACACTTGTATGTTGTTATGGCAGTGTGCAGAGTTACGACCAGGCCCTCAAGCACCTTCCCTGTATATAATTTATTATCATGTACTCTCCTCCGCTCCAGCGAGTACATTTTTAAAACTTGGGTTGTTCCCAGTAATTTAAATACTTTAATGGCTCTTTACGGGCCGTAAATCTTTGAATCTGTCCCACTTTTGATCTTTTTCCTTCTCTGAACGAAGCCGTCAACACTGAACAATAAGCCAGAGAGCACAAGAGATTTGAATAATGTCACAACTGGCCTTAATTTCCCTTGTTTTGAAGCTTCTCATTATCCACCCCATCATTTTCCTGACTGCTGTGACAGCTGTGACAGCTGTAACTGCTGTGACAGCTGTGACAGCTGTGACTGCTGTGACAGCTGTCCTACTGAGTTCTTTGAATGAAACAAGTTAGCTGATATTACTCCCAAGACCTTTTCATATTCCTCTCGTTCTATTTGGCATTCTACACTGCCGCTTCCTTACTCAGCCCTCCCCCCTACATCACTCAGCACCCCCCCTACCTCACTCAGCACTTCCCCCACCTTATTCAGCCCTGCCCCCTACCTCACTCAGCACTCCCCTTACCTCACTCAGCACTTCCCCCACCTTACTCAGCACTCTCCTCTATCTTAGCACCTCCCCCACTTTACTTACCACCTCCTTCATCTACACAATGACCAACACTTGCAATACAGTCTATGTAACACAAGGTATCTATCCTATGTTCCAACACATACAGATGTATAGCAGGTGTCTACACTATATCCCAATAAAACACACACACACACACACAAGCAGGTGCTCACTTCATGTTGCACAGAGGAACATGTGTGCCGCCTGGGGTTTACAGCTGTAGTGAAGAACATGATATACAGCCCCGTAACTCTACATTCACCTATGTACAAGTTAGCACACACTACTGTGCTATACTATATGTACCACTCTTATATAAAGGGGAGAGGACAAGACCCCCCTCCCCCCCCACACACACTGAGAAACACATTCCCCGTACAAGGTTACAGTAGAAAAATGAGAGAGAGGAGTGAATGCCAGAGTGGAATGAGAGTAATCAGGTGTGAGTGAAGGAAGGGGAGAGCAACTCACTGAATAAAGGAAGCGGTAGTACAAAAACCCATCAAAGGTAAGGTATATATTAAAGGTATAAAGGTAGTCCCATAGGCCTACACAACCATTACAACACTGGTTGAAGGTGGTGGTAGCTCAGTTCAACCTTCAACATTTCTCTCTCTCATTCAACATTCATAATAACACAAGCGATAACATTATATTCACAAAAAGCCTTAAAAACCCGTAAAATAAGACAGAACACGTTCCCAACAAGTTATGATGTTATTATTGTTATTGTAATACTAACTTAAAGATAATGTTATACTAAACTGCAAACATTTCCAGGAACCTATAAACATTGCCAGTTCTTTTTCTAAGTCTATAAACATTGCCAGGATTCTATAAACATTTCCAGCACTTCCAAGTCTATAAACATTGTCAGTTCTTTTCTTAGTCAGAAATTCATAAACATCTCAGTTGTGAGAGTTGTGAAGCTACAACGAAACAATTTCCAGGTCACTACGTCACTCTCACCACCAAGGTCACTACGTCACTCTCACCACCAAGGTCACTACGTCACTCTCACCACCAAGGTCACTACGTCACTCTCACCACCAAGGTCACTACGTCACTCTCACCACCAAGGTCACTACGTCACTCTCACCACCAAGGTCACTACGTCACTCTCACCACCAAGGTCACTACGTCACTCTCACCACCAAGGTCACTACGTCACTCTCACCACCAAGGTCACTACGTCACTCTCACCACCAAGGTCACTACGTCACTCTCACCACCAAGGTCACTACGTCACTCTCACCACCAAGGTCACTACGTCACTCTCACCACCAAAGTCACTACGTCACTCTCACCACCAAGGTCACTACGTCACTCTCACCACCAAGGTCACTACGTCACTCTCACCACCAAGGTCACTACGTCACTCTCACCACCAAGGTCACTACGTCACTCTCACCACCAAGGTCACTACGTCACTCTCACCACCAAGGTCACTACGTCACTCTCACCACCAAGGTCACTACGTCACTCTCACCACCAAGGTCACTACGTCACTCTCACCACCAAGGTCAGTACGTCACTCTCACCACCAAGGTCACTACGTCACTCTCACCACCAAGGTCAGTACGTCACTCTCACCACCAAGGTCACTACGTCACTCTCACCACCAAGGTCACTACGTCACTCTCACCACCAAGGTCACTACGTCACTCTCACCACCAAGGTCACTACGTCACTCTCACCACCAAGGTCAGTACGTCACTCTCACCACCAAGGTCACTACGTCACTCTCACCACCAAGGTCACTACGTCACTCTCACCACCAAGGTCAGTACGTCACTCTCACCACCAAGGTCACTACGTCACTCTCACCACCAAGGTCACTACGTCACTCTCACCACCAAGGTCAGTACGTCACTCTCACCACCAAGGTCAGTACGTCACTCTCACCACCAAGGTCACTACGTCACTCTCACCACCAAGGTCACTACGTCACTCTCACCACCAAGGTCACTACGTCACTCTCACCACCAAGGTCACTACGTCACTCTCACCACCAAGGTCACTACGTCACTCTCACCACCAAGGTCACTACGTCACTCTCACCACCAAGGTCACTACGTCACTCTCACCACCAAGGTCACTACGTCCCTCTCACCACCAAGGTCACTACGTCACTCTCACCACCAAGGTCACTACGACACTCTCACCACCAAGGTCACTACGTCACTCTCACCACCAAGGTCACTACGTCACTCTCACCACCAAGGTCACTACGTCACTCTCACCACCAAGGTCACTACGTCACTCTCACCACCAAGGTCACTACGTCACTCTCACCACCAAGGTCACTACGTCACTCTCACCACCAAGATCACTACGTCACTCTCACCACCAAGGTCAGTACGTCACTCTCACCACCAAGGTCACTACGTCACTCTCACCACCAAGGTCACTACGTCACTCTCACCACCAAGGTCACTACGTCACTCTCACCACCAAGGTCACTACGTCACTCTCACCACCAAGGTCACTACGTCACTCTCACCACCAAGGTCACTACGTCACTCTCACCACCAAGGTCACTACGTCACTCTCACCACCAAGGTCACTACGTCACTCTCACCACCAAGGTCACTACGTCACTCTCACTATCGTAAGGGTTCTTAAATGGAGATATCGTAGGATAAGGTAGACACACTTGTAGGATGGTAGGTGTATTGTCAGACTGAGATGAGAGATGGAGCCCGGTGCCTAGCCTGTTCACGCCTTGTAGGTCTGCCGCCGAGTGAGAGCGGGACAGAGGGATCACTGCCCATGTGTATCCCCATGACGTCACACAAAGCCAAAGGCCTACGAGGGATCTCGTGTCTAAAGCACAGGGATGATACTAATATGCTATGCTATATAATACTGGGAATACAGGGATCAGCAACTATGCTGACATCACCACCAAGGTCACTACGTCACTCTCACCACCAAGGTCACTACGTCACTCTCACCACCAAGGTCACTACGTCACTCACCACCAAGGTCACTACGTCACTCTCACCACCAAGGTCACTACGTCACTCTCACCACCAAGGTCACTACGTCACTCTCACCACCAAGAACACTACGTCACTCTCACCACCAAGGTCAGTACGTCACTCACCACCAAGGTCAGTACGTCACTCTCACCACCAAGGTCACTACGTCACTCTCACCACCAAGGTCACTACGTCACTCTCACCACCAAGGTCACTACGTCACTCTCACCACCAAGGTCACTACGTCACTCTCACCACCAAGGTCACTACGTCACTCTCACCACCAAGGTCACTACGTCACTCTCACCACCAAGGTCACTACGTCACTCTCACCACCAAAGTCACTACGTCACTCTCACCAAAAAGGTCACTACGTCACTCTCACCACCAAGGTCACTACGACACTCTCACCACCAAGGTCACTGCGTCACTCTCACCACCAAGGTCACTACGTCACTCTCACCACCAAGGTCACTACGTCACTCTCACCACCAAGGTCACTACGTCACTCTCACCACCAAGGTCACTACGACACTCTCACCACCAAGGTCACTACTTCACTCTCACCACCAAGGTCACTACGTCACTCTCACCACCAAGGTCACTACGTCACTCTCACCACCAAGGTCACTACGTCACTCTCACCACCAAGGTCACTGTGTCACTCTCACCACCAAGGTCACTATGTCACTCTCGCCACCAAGGTCACTACGTCACTCTCACCACCAAGGTCACTACGTCACTCTCACCACCAAGGTCACTACGTCACTCTCACCACCAAGGTCACTACGTCACTCTCACCACCAAGGTCACTACGTCACTCTCACCACCAAGGTCACTACGTCACTCTCACCACCAAGGTCACTGCGTCACTCTCACCACCAAGGTCACTATGTCACTCACCACCAAGGTCACTACGTCACTCTCACCACCAAGGTCACTACGTCACTCTCACCACCAAGGTCACTACGTCACTCACCACCAAGGTCACTACGTCACTCTCACCACCAAGGTCACTACGTCACTCTCACCATCAAGGTCACTACGTCACTCTCACCACCAAGGTCACTGCGTCACTCTCACCAAGGTCACTGCGTCAGTCTCACCACCAAGGTCACTGCGTCACTCTCACCACCAAGGTCACTACGTCACTCTCACCACCAAGGTCACTGCGTCACTCTCACCACCAAGGTCACTGCGTCACTCTCACCACCAAGGTCACTGCGTCACTCTCACCACCAAGGTCACTACTTCACTCTCACCACCAAGGTCACTGCGTCACTCTCACCACCAAGGTCACTACGTCACTCTCACCACCAAGGTCACTACGTCACTCTCACCACCAAGGTCACTACGTCACTCTCACCACCAAGGTCACTACGTCACTCTCACCACCAAGGTCACTACGTCACTCTCACCACCAAGGTCAGTACGTCACTCTCACCACCAAGGTCACTACGTCACTCTCACCACCAAGGTCACTACGTCACTCTCACCACCAAGGTCACTACGTCACTCTCACCACCAAGGTCACTACGTCACTCTCACCACCAAGGTCACTACGTCACTCTCACCACCAAGGTCACTGCGTCACTCTCACCACTAAGGTCACTACGCCACTCTCACGAAGGTCACTACTACACCCTCACCACCAAGGTCACTACTACACCCTCACCACCAAGGTCACTACGACACTCACCACCAAGGTCACTAGGTCACCCTCATAACCAAGGTTACCAGGAACACAACCCACCTGTCCCGCTAGCTGCACCAGTGACGTATAGGGGGAAATAAGTGAGGATACTGGGGTGAATAAGAATAAATGGAGGAGAATTAGAGAGGGTACGGAGGGAAATAAGAAGAAATGAGAGAGAGAGAGAGAGAGAGAGAGAGAGAGAGAGAGAGAGAGAGAGAGAGAGAGAGAGAGAGAGAGAAATATGGAAGAATAAGGGAGTGGTGGATGGGAATCCGGTAGAGGCTGGAGCAGCAATAAGAATATTGTATTACACCTGAGGTTAAGAACCGGTGTCTCGAGTCTTCACATAGAATATTTAACGTTGGTGGTTTTCGTTTGTTTTTTTGAACGATTCGCTTTGAAGCTTAAGCTTGAGCTTAATTACAAGCTGCCAGGGGATAGTGTTGGAGTCGTCCTCTACTGGGACGGTGTTGGAGTCGTCTTCTACTGGGACGGTGTTGGAGTCTTCCTCTACTGGGACGGTGTTGATGTCGTCCTCTACTGGGACGGTGTTGGAGTCTTCCTCTACTGGGACGGTGTTGATGTCGTCCTCTACTGGGACGGTGTTGGAGTCTTCCTCTACTGGGACGGTGTTGATGTCGTCCTCTACTGGGACGGTGTTGGAGTCTTCCTCTACTGGGACGGTGTTGATGTCGTCCTCTACTGGGACGGTGTTGGAGTCTTCCTCTACTGGGACGGTGTTGATGTCGTCCTCTAATGGGACGGTGTTGGAGTCGTCCTCTACTGGGACGGTGGTGGTGTCTTCCTCTACTGGGACGGTGTTGGAGTCTTCCTCTACTGGGACGGTGTTGGAGTCGTCCTCTACTGGGACGGTGTTGGAGTCGTCCTCTACTGGGACGGTGTTGGAGTCGTCCTCTACTGGGACGGTGTTTATGTCCTCTACTGGGACGGTGTTGGTGTCTTCCTCTACTGGGACGGTGTTGGAGTCGTCCTCTACTGGGACGGTGTTGGGGTCGTCCTCTACTGGGACGGTGTTGGGGTCGTCCTCTACTGGGACGGTGTTGGTGTCTTCCTCTACTGGGACGGTGTTGGTGTCTTCCTCTACTGGGACGGTGTTGGAGTCGTCCTCTATTGGGACGGTGTTGGAGTCGTCCTCTACTGGGACGGTGTTGGAGTCGTCCTCTACTGGGACGGTGTTGGAGTCGTCCTCTACTGGGACGGTGTTGGAGTCGTCCTCTACTGGGACGGTGTTGGAGTCTTCCTCTACTGGGACGGTGTTTATGTCCTCCTCTACTGGGACGGTGTTGGAGTCGTCCTCTACTGGGACGGTGTTGGTGTCTTCCTCTACTGGGACGGTGTTGGAGTCGTCCTCTACTGGGACGGTGTTGGGGTCGTCCTCTACTGGGACGGTGTTGGTGTCTTCCTCTACTGGGACGGTGTTGGAGTCGTCCTCTACTGGGACGGTGTTGGTGTCTTCCTCTACTGGGACGGTGTTGGAGTCGTCCTCTACTGGGACGGTGTTGGTGTCTTCCTCTACTGGGACGGTGTTGGAGTCGTCCTCTACTGGGACGGTGTTGGTGTCTTCCTCTACTGGGACGGTGCTGGTGTCTTCCTCTACTGGGAAGGTGTTGGTGTCTTCCTCTACTGGGACGGTGTTGGAGTCTTCCTCTACTGGGACGGTGTTGCAGTCTTCCTCTACTGGGACGGTGTTGGTGTCTTCCTCTACTGGGACGGTGTTGGAGTCGTCCTCTACTGGGACGGTGTTGGAGTCGTCCTCTACTGGGACGGTGTTGGTGTCTTCCTCTACTGGGACGGTGTTGGTGTCTTCCTCTACTGGGACGGTGTTGGAGTCTTCCTTTCCTTGGACGGTGTTGGAGTCTTCCTCTACTGGGACGGTGTTGGTGTCGTCCTCTACTGGGACGGTGTTGGTGTCGTCCTCTACTGGGACGGTGTTGATGTCCTCTACTGGGACGGTGTTGGAGTCTTCCTCTACTGGGACGGTGTTGGAGTCGTCCTGTACCGAGACGATGATGGTCGTTCACTGGTGGGACGGTGTCTTTTCCAGTAACGGACACTGGGTTCACCCAAGACTCATGAACCAGTAGACGACACTGGGTTCACTCAAGACTCATGACACCAGTAGACGACACTGGGTTCACTCAAGACTCATGAACCAGTAGACGACACTGGGTTCACTCAAGACTCATGACACCAGTAGACGACACTGGGTTCACTCAAGACTCATGACACCAGTAGACGACACTGGGTTCACTCAAGACTCATGACACCAGTAGACGACACTGGGTTCACTCAAGACTCATGACACCAGTAGATGACACTGGTTCACTCAAGACTCATGACACCAGTAGACGACACTGGGTTCACTCAATACTCATGAACCAGTAGACGACACTGGTTCACTCAAGACTCATGAACCAGTAGACGACACTGGGTTCACTCAAGACTCATGAACCAGTAGACGACACTGGGTTCACTCAAGACTCATGACACCAGTAGACGACACTGGGTTTATTTACAAGGTTCATAACACTATAGAACCTCTCACTAAGACACTTGTGTTTGAGAAATAAGTGGATAACGTATATTAGTTTAGCAGTAGTGCCAGGGTGGAGTGGCAGAGGTGATTTATCAAGCGAGTAGCAGGTGTGACGGAAGGGCAGGTGTGAGAGACAGGTGTAAGGGACGGGTGTGACAGCTGCTCTGATGGATAGTCTCGCCAGACTACACTACTAACCTGCCTGCTCCATGAGTCACACCAAGCACACCTTCCAATATTATCCTTTATTTTGCTGCTGTTATTGCTGTTGCTACTTCCGCTACTTCTGCTGCTGTTGCTACTACTGCTGCTACTGCTGCTACTGCTGGTGCTACTGTTGCTACTACTGCTGCTGCTGTTGCTACTACTGCTGCTGCTACTACTGCTGCAGCTGCTGTTGCTACTACTGCTGCTGCTGTTGCTACTTCTGCTGCTGCTGCTGTTGCTACTACTGCTGCTGCTGTTGCTACTACTGCTGCTGCTACTACTGCTGCAGCTGCTGCTACTACTGCTGCAGCTGCTCCTACTACTGCTGCAGCTGCTGCTACTACTGCTGCAGCTGCTGCTACTACTGCTGCTGCTGCTGCTGCTACTACTGCTGCTGCTGCTGCTACTACTGCTGCTGCTGCTGCTACTACTGCTGCTGCAGCTGCTGTTGCTACTACTGCTGCTGCTGTTGCTACTACTGCTGCTGCTACTACTGCTGCAGCTGCTGCTACTACTGCTGCAGCTGCTGCTACTACTGCTGCAGCTGCTGCTACTACTGCTGCAGCTGCTGCTACTACTGCTGCAGCTGCTGCTACTACTGCTGCTGCTGCTGCTACTACTGCTGCTGCAGCTGCTGCTACTACTGCTGCAGCTGCTGCTACTACTGCTGCAGCTGCTGCTACTACTGCTGCTGCTGCTGCTGTTGCTACTTCTGCTGCTGCTCCTGTTGCTACTACTGCTGCTGCTGCTACTACTACTGCTGCTGCTACTACTGCTGCAGCTGCTGCTACTGCTGCAGCTGCTGCTGCTACTACTACTGCTGCTGCTACTACTGCTGCAGCTGCTGCTACTACTGCTGCAGCTGCTGCTACTACTGCTGCTGCTGCTGCTACTACTGCTGCAGCTGCTGCTACTACTGCTGCAGCTGCTGCTACTACTGCTGCAGCTGCTGCTACTACTGCTGCAGCTGCTGCTACTACTGTTGCAGCTGCTGCTACTACTGTTGCAGCTGCTGCTACTACTGTTGCAGCTGCTGCTGCTACTGCTGCAGCTGCTACTGTTGCTGCTACTACTGCTGCAGCTGCTGCTACTACTGCTGCAGCTGCTACTGCTGCAGCTGCTGCATACTACTGCTGCAGCTGCTACTGCTGCAGCTGCTGCTACTACTGCTGCAGCTGCTACTGCTGCAGCTGCTGCTACTACTGCTGCAGCTGCTACTGCTGCAGCTGCTGCTACTACTGCTGCAGCTGCTACTGCTGCAGCTGCTGCTACTACTGCTGCAGGTGCTACTGCTGCAGCTGCTGCTACTACTGCTGCAGCTGCTACTGCTGCAGCTGCTGCTACTACTGCTGTTGCTACTGCTGCAGCTGCTGCTACTACTGCTGTTGCTACTGCTGCAGCTGCTGCTACTACTGCTGTTGCTACTGCTGCAGCTGCTGCTACTACTGCTGTTGCTACTGCTGCAGCTACTACTGCTGCAGCTGCTGCTACTACTGCTGCAGCTGCTACTGCTGCAGCTGCTGCTACTACTGCTGCAGCTGCTACTGCTGCAGCTGCTGCTACTACTGCTGTTGCTACTGCTGCAGCTGCTGCTACTACTGCTGTTTGCTACTGCTGCAGCTGCTGCTACTACTGCTGTTGCTACTGCTGCAGCTACTACTGCTGCAGCTGCTGCTACTACTGCTGCAGCTGCTACTGCTGCAGCTGCTGCTACTACTGCTGTTGCTACTGCTGCAGCTGCTGCTACTACTGCTGTTGCTACTGCTGCAGCTGCCGCTACTACTGCTGTTGCTACTGCTGCAGCTACTACTGCTGCAGCTGCTGCTACTACTGCTGCTGCTACTACTGCTGCAGCTGCTGCTGCTGCTGCTGCTACTGCTGCTGCTACTACTGTTGCAGCTGCTGCTACTACTGTTGCAGCTGCTGCTACTACTGTTGCAGCTGCTGCTACTACTGTTGCAGCTGCTGCTACTACTGTTGCAGCTGCTGCTGCTACTGCAGCTGCTGCTACTACTGCTGCAGCTGCTGCTACTACTGTTGCAGCTGCTGCTGCTACTGCTGCAGCTGCTGCTGCTACTACTGCTGCAGCTGCTGCTACTACTGTTGCAGCTGCTGTTTACTATCGTGAGAATCTCCTGCTAAAGTTTGAAAGTTAAACTTCTTTCCCGGGAGTAATTTCGGATACAAAAACAATGTTGGTCTCTGGAACACTTTGTAAGTGGCCGCTGTGATAACACTTTGTAAGTGGCCGCTGTGATAACACTTTGTAAGTGGCCGCTGTGATAACACTTTGTAAGTGGCCGCTGTGATAACACTTTGTAAGTGGCCGCTGTGATAACACTTGTAAGTGGCCGCTGTGATAACACTTTGTAAGTGGCCGCTGTGATAACACTTTGTAAGTGGCCGCTGTGATAACACTTTGTAAGTGGCCGCTGTGATAACACTTGTAAGTGGCCGCTGTGATAACACTTTGTAAGTGGCCGCTGTGATAACACTTTGTAAGTGGCCGCTGTGATAACACTTTGTAAGTGGCCGCTGTGATAACACTTTGTAAGTGGCCGCTGTGATAACACTTGTAAGTGGCCGCTGTGATAACACTTTGTAAGTGGCCGCTGTGATAACACTTGTAAGTGGCCGCTGTGATAACACTTTGTAAGTGGCCGCTGTGATAACACTTTGTAAGTGGCCGCTGTGATAACACTTTGTAAGTGGCCGCTGTGATAACACTTGTAAGTGGCCGCTGTGATAACACTTTGTAAGTGGCCGCTGTGATAACACTTGTAAGTGGCGCGCTGTGATAACACTTGTAAGTGCCGCTGTGATAACACTTGTAAGTGGCCGCTGTGATAACACTTGTAAGTGGCCGCTGTGATAACACTTTGTAAGTGGCCGCTGTGATAACACTTTGTAAGTGGCCGCTGTGATAACACTTGTAAGTGGCCGCTGTGATAACACTTTGTAAGTGGCCGCTGTGATAACACTTGTAAGTGGCCGCTGTGATAACACTTGTAAGTGGCCGCTGTGATAACACTTGTAAGTGGCCGCTGTGATAACACTTTGTAAGTGGCCGCTGTGATAACACTTGTAAGTGGCCGCTGTGATAACACTTTGTAAGTGGCCGCTGTGAGAGAACAATTATAAGTGGCTGCTGTGAGAGAACACTGTGGCTGCTGTGAGTGAACAATTATAAGAGGCTGCTGTGAGTGAACACTGTGTCTGCTGTGAGTGAACAATTATAAGAGGCTGCTGTGAGTGAACACTGTGTCTGCTGTGAGTGAACAATTATAAGAGGCTGCTGTAGAGTAACACTGTGTCTGCTAGTGAGTGAACAATTATAAGTGGCTGCTGTGAGTGAACACTGTGTCTGCTGTGAGTGAACAATTATAAATGGCTGCTGCGAGTGAACACTGTGTCTGCTGTGAGTGAACAATTATAAGAGGCTGCTGTGAGAGAACACTGTCTGCTGTGAGTGAACAATTATAAGTGGCTGCTGTGAGTGAACACTGTGTCTGCTGTGAGTGAACAATTATAAATGGCTGCTGCGAGTGAACACTGTGTCTGCTGTGAGTGAACAATTATAAGAGGCTGCTGTGAGAGAACACTGTCTGCTGTGAGTGAACAATTATAAGAGGCTGCTGTGAGTGAACAATTATAAGTGGCTGCTGTGAGTGAACACTGTGTCTGCTTTAAGACAACACTTTGTGTCTGCTGTGAGTGAACAATTATAAGTGGCTGCTGTGAGTGAACACTGTGTCTGCTGTAAGACAACACTTTGTGTCTGCTGTGAGTGAACAATTCAGTGAGGGAGAAAAACGTTAAAACAGGGAGGGGGGGTGACAGGGAGGAAGAGGTGACAGGGAGGGAGAGGTGACAGGGAGGGGGAGGTGACAGGGAGGGGGAGGTTACAGGGAGGGGAGGTACAGGAGGAAAGGTGACAGGGGTAAGGGGACAGGGGGGAAGTACAGGGAGGGAATAAGGGAGGGGGAAGGGGACAGTGCCGGGGAAAGGGACCCTGCCTGAATAAGGCGCCACCCGGGTGAAATTCACCAGTCCTAATGAAGGCCCATGCCTGGATAGAGCACCAGTGCTTTGGCTGAGAAACCCATGCCCGGCTGAGAGGCACCAGTGCCCCCTAGAGGCACCATGCCGGCAAGGGACCATCTTGGCTGGGGAACACCTGCCTCGTTGAAGGGATCATCCCGGCTGAGAGGCACCAGCCTGGCTAGGCACCAGGCCTCGTTGAAGGCAAAGTGCCTGGCGAGACACCAGTTCCCGTTTGGAGGCCCCGGCCTGGCTGAAGCACCAGGGCCCGGCTGAAGGACCAGTGCCCGTTTTAAAGGCACCATGCCTGGCTGAAGGCCCATCCGGGGTGAAGGCACCATGCCTCTTTTGGGGGCACCCTGCCTGGGTGAGAGGGGACCACCTGGTTTAAGGCCCGTCCTCGTTGAGGGCACCAGTTTCCGGGGAGAGGCACCATGCCCGGGGTGAGAGGCACAGGCCCCGTTGAGAGGCTCGTGCCTGGGTAGAGGGACCGGGAAGGCACTTAAGTACTTTTGGGACCTTAATCGCGTGTACAACTAACTCGCAAAAAAACATTAAAGCGGATTTTTTCTCGGTAGGACTCGCGTGAAGGGCCATTACAGGTGGTTCGTCTCCTGGTTAACCTCTTGGTTCTATTTACCGGTTCTACCCCCTGGTTCAACCCCCTGGTTCACCTCCTGCTTCCACCTCCTATTCATCCCTTTGGCTTTTCCTCCGGTTTTACCTTCGGCTCCCCTCCTGGTTCTACCTTCTGGGTTTCCCCACCTGGTTCACTCCTTGTTTACCTTTTGGGTTTCCACATTCTGGTTTCCCCCCCGTTCTACCTTATGTTCCACCTCCTATTCCACCCCTGGTTTTTACCTTCTGGTTTTCCCCCACCCCGGTTCTACCTTTTGGGTTTTACCTCCTGGTTCCACCCCCTCGTTCTCCCCCAGTTCTCCCCCTTGTTTCCCCCTCCCGGTTCCCCTCCTATTCTGCCCCCCTTGGTTCCACCTTCGGTTTCCAATTTTTAAACCCCCTTGGTTTTTCCACCTCCTGGGCTCCCCCTAGTTCTGCCCCCCTTGGGTTCCCCCCTTCTGTTTCCCCTCCCATCTACCCCCCTTGGGCCACCCCCCTGGTTCTCCCTCCTAGTCTACCCCCCTTGGGTTTCCCCCTCCGGTTTTCCCCCCCTATCACCCCCTTGTTCCACTCCTGGTTCTCCCCCTATTCTAAACCCCCCCCGATCCACCCCTGGTTTTCCCTCCAGTTCTAACCCCCCTTGGGGTTTCCCCCTTTGGTTCTCCCTCCTATTTTTACCCCCCTTTTTTCCACCTCCTGGTTCTCCCTCCAGGTTCTACCCCCCTTTGGTTTCCCCCCCTGGTTTTTCCCTCCAGTTCTACCCCCCCCTTGGGTTTCCCCCTCCTGATTTCCCTCCAGTTCTACCCCCCCTTGGTTTCCCCCTCCTTTCTACCCCCTTGGGGTTTCCCCATCCTGGTTTTACCCCCCTTGTTTTCCCCCCCTGGGTTTTCCCCCCCCCAGTTCTACCCCCCCTTGGTTCCCCCTCCTGTCAAACCCCCCTTGTTCCACCTCCGGTTCCACCTCCTCGTTTTTCCCTCCATTTTTACCCCCTTGGTTCCAAAACCCCGGTTCTCCCTCCTGTTCACCCCCCTTGGGTTCCCCCTCCTGGTTTCCCTCCAGTTCTACCCCCTTGGTTTCCCCCTCCTGTTCTCCCTCCTATTTTTACCCCCTTGGTCCACCTCCTTTCTCCCCCCCTATTTTTACCCCCTTGGGTTCCCCCCTCCTAGTTCACCCCTTTGGGTTTCCCCCCCCGTTTTCTCCCCCCTAGTTTTTACCCCCTTGGTTCCACCTCCTATTCTACCCCCTTTGGTTTCCCCCTCCTGGTTTTCCCTCCTAGTTTTCTACCCCCTTGGTTCCCCTCCTAGTTCTACCCCCCTTTGGTTTCCCCCTCCTATTCTAACCCCCTTGGTTCCACCCCCCTAGTTCTACCCCCCTTGGGGTTTTTACCTCCTATTCTACCCCCTTGGGTTCCCCCAGTTTTACCCCTTGGTTCCACCTCCTATTCAACCCCTTGTTCCCCCCTCCAGTTCTACCCCCTTGGTTTCCACCTCCTATTCTACCCCTTGGGTTTCCCCCTCCTATTCTACCCCCCTTTGGTTTCCCCCTCCAGTTTTCCCCCTTGGTTCCACCTCCCAGTTCTACCTCCTTTGGGTTTCCCCCTCCCCATTCTACCCCCTTTGGTTCCACTCCAGTTTTTTTCCCCCTTGGTTTCCACCTCCTATTTACCCCCCGTTTCCCCCTCCTAGTTTACCCCCCTTTGGGTTCCACCTCCATTCTACCCCCTTGGTTCCCCCTCCTAGTTCACCCCCCGGGTTTCCCCCCTCCCAGTTCTACCCCCCCTTGGTTCCACCCCTATTCACCCCTTTGGTTCCACCTCCTATTCACCCCCCTTTTTCCACCTCCAGTTCTACCCCCCTTGGGTTTCCCCCTCCTAGTTCTACCCCCTTGGTTCCAAACCCCCTATTCTACCCCCTTGGTTTCCCCCTCCCAGTTCTACCCCTTGGTTTTCCCCCTCCTAGTTCTACCCCCCTTGGTTCCACCTCCTAGTTTTAAAACCCCCTTTTGGGTTCACCTCCCAGTTCTACCCCCTTTGGGTTTCCCCCCCTAGTTCACCCCCTTTGGGTTTCCCCCTCCTAGTTCACCCCCCTTGGGGTTTCCCCCTCCCATTCTACCCCCTTGGGTTTCCCCCTCCTATTTTACCCCCTTTGGGTTTCCCCCTCCTAGTTCTACCCCCTTGGGTTTCCCCCTCCTATTCTACCCCCTTGGTTCCACCTCCTATTCTACCCCCTTTGGTTCCACCCCAGTTCTAAAACCCCCTTGGGTTTCCCCCTCCCAGTTCTACCCCCTTGGGGTTCCCCCTCCTGTTTTTCCCCCTTTTTCCACTCCTAGTTCTACCCCCTTGGTTTTCCCCCTCCTATTCTACCCCCTTGGTTCCCCTCCTAGTTTCTACCCCCCTTTTGGTCCACCCCTAATTCTACCCCCTTTGGGTTTCCCCCTCCTAGCCTACCCCCTTGGTTCCACCCCTATTCTACCCCCTGGTTCCCCCTCCTAGTCACCCCCTTGGTTCCACCTCCCAGTTTACCCCCTTGGTTCCCCCCTCCTAGTTCTACCCCCTTTTGGGTTCCCCCCCCCTAGTTCTACCCCCCCTTGGTTCCACCCCCCCTAGTTCTACCCCCCCGGTTTCCCCCTCCTATTTACCCCCCCGGTTCCCCCTCCTAGTTCTACCCCCCTTGGGTTTCCCCCTCCTATTTTAACCCCCCTTGGTTTCCCCCTCCTATTCTACCCCCTTGGTTCCACCTCCATTCTACCCCCTTGGTTCCCCTCCTAGTTCTACCCCTTGGTCCACCTCCTAGTTTTACCCCCTTGGTTCCACCTCCAATTCTACCCCCCTTTTTTCCCCTCCTATTCTAAAACCCCCCCTTGGGTTTCCCCCTCCTAGTTCTACCCCCTTTGGTTCCCCCTCCTAGTTCTACCCCCTTTTCCACCTCCGTTTACCCCCTTGGTTTCCACCTCCTAGTTCTACCCCCCCTTGTTCCACCAACTGGGTTTTACCTTCTGGGTTGCTGTAAATTGAGATTTAGATTAACCTTTAAAGTTTTTCCACCTCGTGCCCTCTCCCTCCTCTCTCTCTCTCTCCTCTCTCTCTCTCTCTCTCTCTCTCTCTGCATCGCGCGGGGATAACTTATTGCTGCAGCAACCCAAAAAGGCAACAGTGTTATTGGAAACATAAAAAACCCCCCGCCCAAAAGCTCACACAATAAAGGGAACATAAAAAAGGATAAAACGTATGTAGCTTCCCAAATTTATGAAAACATGGTAACTCGCTATATAGCTTCCAACTTTTGTGAGAAACAAGGATAACTACGCATATACTTTCCAACTTTTTTGGAGAAACATGGATAACACCTATAAAGCTTCCAATTTGTGGAAAAAGGATAACCGCTATAAGCTTTTCCCCTTTAGTGAGAAACTGGGTAACTCGCTATATAGCTTTTCCCAAATTTAGTGAGAAACATGGATAACTCCTAAACTTCCAACTTTAGTGAAAACATGGATAATACGCTAAAATTCCAAATTAGTGGAAACATGGATAACACGCTATATACTTCCCAAAATTTAGTGAGAAACAGGATAACTTTCCCATATCTTTTCCCAACTTTAGTGAGAAACTGATAACTACGCTAATAGCTTTTTCCAAAATTTAGTGAGAAACATTAACTACGAAAAACTTCCCCTTTATAAAACATGGGTAACTACCTATGTTTTCCCAAAATTATGAAAACATTGAAAACTACGCTAAAAAGCTTCCAACTTTTTGAGAAAAATGGAAACTACGCTATGTGCTTCCACTTTATGAGAAAAATGGATAAACGCTAAATAATCCAACTTAGTGGAAACATGGATAAATACGCAATACTTCCAATTTAGTGAAAACAATAAAAAACCATGTACTTCCCAATTTATAAAACATGGATAAATACCTAAAGCTTCCAAATTTGTGAGAAACATGGATAAAACGCTTTTAAAAGCTTCCCAAATTAGTGAGAAACATGGGTAACTACGCTATAAGATTCCAATTAGTGAGAAAAGGATAACTACGCTAATACTTTTCCCAAATTTATAAAACTGGGAAAATACCTAATACCCAACTTTAGTGAAAACATGGGAAAAATACCTATTACTTCCCAAATTTTGTGAAAACATGGAAACACGCTATAAACATCCCAAATTTTGTGAGAAACATGGATAAATACGCTATATCTTCAACTTTAGTTGGAAAAATAGATAACTACGCTAAAGCTTCCAACTTTAGGAAAACATGGATAACACCTATTAACTTCCAAAATTTTGTAGAAACATGGGTAAAAACGATATAGCTTCCCCAATTTAGTGAGAAACTGGGTAACTACGCTAATAGCATCCAACTTTAGTGAAAACATGGGTAAAATACGCTATTACTTCCAACTTTTGTGAGAAACATGGGTAACTAGCTAATAGCTCCAACTTTTTGTGAAAACATGGGTAGCTGCTAAAATTTTTCCCAAATTTTTGTGAAAAATTGGGAAAAATACCTAAACTTCCAACTTTTGTGGAAACAGGATAACTCCTATATGCTTTTCCCAAATTTAGTGAGAAAATGGAAAACACGCTATTACTTCCAACTTTAGGAAAAACAGGAAAAACGCTATTTAAAACTCCAACTTATGGAAAAAATGGTAATCACGCTATAAAGCTTCCAAATTGTGAAAAATGGGAAACTCGCTATATGATCCAACTTAGTGACAACTGGGGATAAATACCTTTTACTTCCAACTTTATGAAAACAGGGTAACACCAAAATACTTCCAACTTTTTGAGAAAAAAGATAACTACGCATATAGCATCCCCAAATTTTGGAAAACATGGGAAAATAGCTAATAGCCCAAATTTAGTGAGAAACAGAAAAAACTACGCTATATGCATCCAACTTTTTGAGAAACATGGATAACTACGTAAAGCTTTCCCAAATTTTTTGGAAAAAAAAATAAACTACGCTAAAACTTCCAACTTTAGTGAAAACATGGAAACACGCATATACTTCCCAAATTTAGGAAAACATGGGGTACACGCTATAAGCTTCCCCTTTATGAGAAACAAGGATAACAAAAGCTAATAGATCCACTTGTAGAACATGGAAACTAGCTATAAGCTTCCCAAATTTTTAGAAACATGGATAACACGCATATGCTTCCAAATTTAGTGAGAAAAAATGGAAACTACAATGTAGCTTCCAAATTAGTGGGGAAAAAATGGAAAAACTAGCTAATAGCTTCCAACTTTATGAGAAACAGGATAACTACCTAATACTTTCCAACTTTAGTGAAAACATGGTAACACGCTATATACTTCCACTTAGGAAAACATGGATAACTACGCTAATACTTCCAACTTTAGAAAACATGGAAAAAAACGCTATAAGCTTTCCCAAATTATGAAAACAATAACTACCAAAAACTTCCAACTTAGTGAAACATGGATAACTACGCTATATAGCTTCCAACTTTAGTGAGAAACATGGATAACTACGCTATATAGCTTCCAACTTTAGTGAGAAACATGGATAACTACGCTATAAGCTTTCCCAAATTAGGAGAAACATGGATAACCCCTAAAAAAGCTTTCCCAAATTTATGAGAAACATGGATAACTACGCTAATTTTGCTTCCAAATTAGTGAAAAAGGATAACACGCTATATTCTTCCAACTTTAGTGGAAACATGGGTAACACGTTAATAGCTTCCAACTTTTAGTGAGAAACAGGATAAAATACGCTATATAGCTTTCCAACTTTGTGAAAACATGGATAACTACGCTATAACTTCAACTTTTGTGGAAAAAATGGTAACTACGCTAATATTTTCCCCTTTTGAAAACTGGGAAATACGCTATAAGCTTTTAAATTTAGTGAGAAAACATGGATAAAATACGTATAAGCATCCAACTTTAGTGAAAACATGGAAAAAACGCTAATAGCTTCCACTTTTGTGAGAAAAATGGGTAACCCGCTATATACTTCCAACTTTTGTGAGAAACATGATAAACGCAATACATTCCAACTTTAGTGGAAACATGGAAAACTTACTATAAGCTTTCCCAAATTTAGTGAGAAACTGGATAATACGCTAATAGCTTCCCAAATTAGTGAGAAACATGGGAAAATACGATAAAAGCTTCCCCCTTATGAGAAACATGGTAAACACGCTATATACTTCCAAATTAAATGAAAAACATGAAAAAAAATACGCTATATGCTCCAACTTTTGTGAAAACTGGGTAACTACGCTATAACCCTTCCAACTTTAGTGAAAAAATGGAAAACACCTATAAGCTTTCCCAAATTTATGAGAAACAGGATAACTACGCTTTTTAATCCAAATTTTTGGGGGAAAACGGGTAACCGCTATAAACTTCCAACTTTAGTGGAAACATGGGTAACACCTATTGCTTCCAACTTAGGAGAAACATGGATAAATACCATTTTCTTTCCCAAATTAGTGAGAAACAGGTAACTACGCTAATAGCTTTTCCCAAATTTAAATGAGAAACATGGATAACTCCTAATAGCTTCCACTTTAGGAAAACATTGTAACTACCTATATCTTTCCAAATTTAGTGAAAACATGGGTAACACGCATATGCTTCCAACTTTTGTGAGAAAAAAATGGAAACACCTAATAGCATCCAACTTTGTGAGAAACATGGATAATCGCTAATAGCTTCCAACTTTTGTGAGAAACATGGTAACTACGCTAAAAAGCTTTCCAAAAATTTTGTGAGAAACATGGATAAATACCATAAGCTTCCAAATTTAGTGAAAACATGGAAACTACGCATATAGCTTCCAATTAGGGAAACATGGATAACTAAGCTATAAGCTTCCAACTTTATGAGGAAACAGGGAAAATAGCTAAAGCTTCCCAAATTTATTAGAAACATGGGTAACTACGCTTTAGCTTCCAACTTTATGAAAACAGGAAACACGCTAATAGCTTTTCCAACTTTTTTGAGAAAAAATGGATAACTACCATAAAGCTTCCAACTTTAGTGAGAAACAGGATAACTACGCTATATATTCCAACTTTGTGAGAAAAATGGATAACTACGCTAAATAGCCCCCAAATTTGTGAAAAACAGAATAACTACCTATGTTGCTTCCAAATTTTGGAGAAAAAAAAGGAAACTACGCAAATAGCTTTCCCTCTCAGTGCCGTTCAACCACTGTTACTGTAATTTTAACAAAGAGTGAAGGCAAGGAATGAACTCTTTTCTTTTTATGTCCCCCTATAAGGGGTGACCTTTGTTAGTCGCCCCGTGAAGGGTGACCTTTTTTTTGTCTGCCCAGTGAAGGGGACCCTTTGTTATTTTCTGCCCTAGTGAAGGGGACCTTTGTTTTGCTGCCCTAGGAAGGGGGACCACACTAACTATGAAGGAGACCTACACTAAAAATGAAAGGGTGACCACACTAACTATGAAGGATTTACCTACACAAAATATAAGGATGACCCACACTAACTATGAAGGAGTGACCTACACAAAATAGTGAAAGGGGTGACCTACCTAAATGTGAAGGATGACCTACACTAAAGTGAAGGTTTGGGCCTACACTAACAGTGAAGGAGTGACCTACAAACTAGTGAAGGAGACCTACACCCGTAAGGAGTGACCTACACTAACGTAAGGATGACCTACACAAAAGGGAAGGGGTGACCCCACACTAAAGTGAAGGAGGGCCTACACTAGTGAGGAGTACCACACAGTGAAGGGGGTGACCACACAGTGAAGGAGTGACCACACTATGAAGGAGTGACCTACACTAACATTTAGGGGTGACCACACTAATAGTAAGGATTACCTACACAATAGTGAAGAGTGACCACACAACTATGAAGGGTGACCTTTGTTAGGGCTACATATGAAGGATGCCTTTGTTAGGTCACACTGTGAGGATGACCTTGTTAGGCACACAAAATAGTGAAGGTTGGGCCCTTTGTTAGGTCTACACTATGAAGGAGGACCTTTTAGTCTACCTAACAGTGAAGAGGACCTTTTTTTAGGGGCTACATATGAAAGGGCGCCTTTTTTAGGTCACACTAGTGAAGGCTGACCTTTGTTAGTCACACTAACTAGTGAAGGGGTGACCTTTGTTAGGTCTAAAACTAACTAGTGAAGAGTACCTTTGTTTGGTCTACACTATGAAGGGTACCTTTGTTTGGTCTACACATGAAAATACCTTTGTTAGTCACACTAACTAGTGAAGAGTGACCTTTGTTAGGGCTACACAAATAGTGAAGGGGTGACCTTTGTTTGGTCTACATAGTGAAGGGTGCCTTTGTTAGGTCACACTATAAGGAGTGACCTTTGTTGGTCTACCTAACTAGTGAAGGAGTGCCTTTGTTATCTACCCCAACTAGTGAAGGAGTACCCTTTTTTAGGCACCTAACAGTGAAGGATGACCTTTGTTTGGGCTAAATAGTAAAGGGGGTGACCTTTTTTATTACACTATGAAGGATGACCTTTTTTGGTCTAACTAACTAGTGAAGAGTGACCTTTTTTAGGGCTACACAGTGAAGAGTGACCCTTTTTTTTGGTCTACACTAACTAGTGAAGGATGACCTTTGTTAGGTCTACACATGAAGGGTGACCTTTTGTTGGTCCACTAACTAGTGAAGGGGGACCTTTTTTAGGGCTACACTAAAATGAAGGAGTGACCTTTGTTAGGTCTACACTAGTGAAGGATGACCTTGTTAGGCTACACTAACTATAAGGGGTGACCTTTTTTAGGTCACATAGGAAGGGGGACCTTTGTTTGGGCTACACTAACTAGAAGGGTGACTTTGTTTTGTCTACACAGTGAAGGATGACCTTTTTTAGGTCTACATTTAAAAGTGAAGGGGTGACCTTTGTTTGGTCACACTAACTAGGAAGGATGACCTTTTTTAGTCCCACATATGAAAGGGGTACCTTTGTTAGGGGCTACCAAAATATAAAGGGGACCTTTTTTAGGGCACACTAGTGAAGGAGTACCTTTGTTGGTCACATTAACATGGGTGACCTTTTTTTGGGCTAACTATGAAGGAGTGACCTTTTTTAGGTCTACACTAACAAATAAGGAGTGACCTTTTTAGGTTTCACTAGTGAAGGTGCCTTTTTAGTCAAAACAACAGGAAGGATACCTTTGTTAGGTCTACAAAATTTAAGGGAGTGACCTTTTGTTAGGTCACATAACTAGGAAGGATACCTTTTTAGGTCTACACTAGTGAAGGAGTGACCTTTTTAGGTCAATAACTAGGAAGGAGTGACCTTTTTTAGGTCTACACTAGTGAAGGAGCGACCTTTGTTAGGTTAAAAAAAAACTAGTGAAGGAGGACCTTTGTTAGGTTAAAACTACACGAAGGGGGGGTGACCTTTGTAGCCAATACTTTGTGGACTTGCATGACGTACTATTAGGTACATCAAGTTTATGACACGGAAAATCACTGCACTTTTACACAGTACACACTGTACATGAACAGACAATGACAGACACTGTACACATGTCATGACACTAGAAAAATCACTGACATTACACTATAACATCCTGTACATACACTTGTACAATGTACATGACAACAATCACGTACTGCACTAGTACACACGTACATAACTATACAAGTACATGACTAGCACATCACTTAAAATCACAGTACAAACACTGTACTGACACTAGTCAATGTACAACTACACACCCCCGTACATGACACTATCATCACTGTACGTGACACAGACCAAAGTACATGACTACACATCACTTTTACATGACAATGTACATCAATGTACATGACAATACATCACTGTACATTAGTACACCAATGTACATGTGACTAGTACATCATTGTACGTTGTTTCACCTATATATAGTTACTATATATTTCAACTACATCCTAAGCTGAGAAGGATCTCATTGTAAGATTTGGGATCCACTTGTGCTGAGGAGCATCCCAGTATAAGACTTGGGATCCTCTTATGCTGAATAGAATCTCAATGTAGGCAGTGGGATCCTCTTGTGCTGAGGAAGATTCCAGTGTAGGACTCGTAATTTTACTCAACAAAGCCAGGGTAGCATGTGTTTCATTCTAGTCACGGTGGCCGCAAATGGAAGTTGGTGTCTGGGCAACCATCTTGAGAGACAGTAAGAGGGTCACCCTCCTGAAATATTCCGCCAAGTTAGCACTCCATGTCGCCCAGTAACTCGTAAAGTGTGCTGCAGGTGTCGCTGTGCTGCAACGACTAACAACAATTCCTGGAGGGTTAACAACAATTGATGGAGGGTTAACAACAATTGATGGAGGGTTAACAACAATTGATGGAGGGTTAACAACAATTGATGGAGGGTTAACAACAATTGATGGAGGGTTAACAACAATTGATGGAGGGTTAACAACAATTGATGGAGGGTTAACAACAATTCCTGGAGGGTTATTAACAATTGATGGAGGGTTAACAACAATTGATGGAGGGTTAACAACAATTGATGGAGGGTTAACAACAATTGATGGAGGGTTAACAACAATTGATGGAGGGTTAACAACAATTGATGGAGTGTTAACAACAATTGATGGAGGGTTAACAACAATTGATGGACGGGTAAGAACAATTCCTGGACTAGCAACAACACAGTTAAAGCTACTCACACCATTAAACATTTTACAATCAACTATCTACTCTGAAATATTGTAATCGATGGAATACAGTCGCGGGAGATGTTCCATAAATTCCATACTAAAGAAAAAGACTTGAACGACCAGTTCCAAATCTACAAATTAAAATATTTTTTTGCCAGAGTTGGAACCACGTTAGAATATGTAAATACGGCTAATTAAAACTGAATTTCAACTTGCACGATATCAGAATCTCATCAACATTAAGTCCCTGAGATTTCTTGTACAGCATTATAACTGCGTGTAAAAGGCCTTCAAGAGGTGTTGTACCGTGGAAATAAGCCCTTTGGAACCTTTCAGTATCTTGTATGTCGTAATCATGTCTTCCCTAGTCCTCCTCACAGTGCACTAAGTTTGTAAGCATACTTAATCAGACTAGGGCATTACGCTGGTGTTGCGTATTCCAAAAATGGACTGGCTATGTTGTGCACCGAATGGTAACGGTGTCCTTATAACGACGCTCACGAAGATTATCCTGAGATTCGTTATCCTCGTATAAGTCACGTGGCTGATGTGCTTCATCGGTGACCTGAAGATGGTAAAGAATGAGAACTGAGGAGGTGGAGGTAGCAGGGAATGAAGGCAACTGGGGATAGAGCCAGATGGGATTGAAGGTAGCAGGGAGTAGAGGTAGCTGGGAGTGAAGACAGCAGTGTGTGGGTGGAGGCAGCTGGGAGTGAAGACAGCAGTGTGTGGGTGGAGGCAGCTGGGAGTGAAGGCAGCAGAGGTGGAGGTAGCAGAGAGAGTGGAGGGAAGACAGCCACACCACAATACACATAATGCACTACGCAAGAAATATTATTTTACAACACACTGTTAGTGTGAGCACCAAGCAAATTATTATAGTAACATAAAGTAAGACAGCACAGTATATAAGACACCCATGTAAACATAACAACAGTATAAATTAGACAACATTGTATACAAGAAAGCAGTGTTGATCAAACAGTAGTATACATTAGGTAGCACTGTACATGAAGTACTAATATACATGAAATAGTAATGTATACACGATAGTAATGTATACACGATAGTAATGTAAACAAGATAGTAATGTATACAAGATAGGAGACAAGTCAAGGTGGGAGCCAGAGGGGAAGACTATTCCAAGCACGAGGAAGACTGATAAAAATAGCGAACAAAAACACCCAGCTCCGGGAGAGTCAGTGACGTGTGAAAAGTGGCACTAGTGGATTAGTGGCACCTGGGAAATGGTGAGGGAGGGCATGGATGGGAGGAGAGAAGAGAGAGAAGACAGCAAGGTGATGCAACAGCGACTAAAGTCAATCTGGACTATTATTATATATGTTTGCAGTTGTAAACTCGTGTATGCCAGCCACTGATGGTATCTGTAGGAGACACGGCTCAGAAATGATTCTCGTCTCTTATAAAGTAATATAAATGAAAGCAGGAGCATAATCCACCACAATTAGGTCAGATATAATTCCTGTTTCTTACTAAGTAAATGAAAGCAGGAGCATAATCCACCACTATTATGTCAGATATAATTCCTGTTTCTTACTAAGTAATGAAAATGAAGCAAATCATTCTAGTGTAAAGAGTGAGATGTAAGAAGATTGTAGCAGGGGTAAGAAGTTTGAGATGTATCCAGTAACTGTATTACTACACCAGGAGCTACTAACCAGCGAGTAGTGCTGTTAAGAGGTATAAAAGAGGGAGGTGAGGGGTAAAAAAAAGAGCTCCAAGAGGCTGAATGTTGACGGGACCCAAGACAAGCTTGGACACTGAAGTGTAAACAATACTGACGAGAGATCCAGGCAGATGACATGCTGGAGATGGATGTGTCAGGAAAACTAGCACCAATACACTTACCAATATATATATATATATATATATTTATATATATATATATATTATATATATATTTTATATATATATAAATATATATATATATATATATATAAAATTCTGGAATCAAATACACTTAAGAAATAACAACCTGATGCTGTTTGTCACCCGGTAAAAGTCCCAAACATTTGCATAGACCAGGTGTTTCCCTTTCCCACCCTACCCCCCACCCAAACCCCCCC
>NC_069471.1:29089185-29115172 GCF_026875155.1 Cherax quadricarinatus | reverse complement strand
GCACTTCCCTCCTTTTTAAACCCCCTTCCATATTTCAGCACTTCCCCCTCATTACTCAGCCCCTTCCCTCCTTACTAGCACCCTTTCCTCCTTACTCAGCACCTTCCTTACTCAGCACTTTCCCCTCATTACTCAGCACCTTTCCTCCTTACTCAGCACCTTCCTTCCTTACTCAGCATTTTCCCCCCTCATTACTCAGCCCCTCCCCCTCATTACTCAGCACCTTCCCTTCTTACTCAGCACCTTCCTTCCTTACTCAGCACTTTCCCCCTCATTACTCAGCACCTTTCCTCCTTACTCAGCACCTTCCTTACTCAGCACTTTCCCCCTCATTACTCAGCACCTTCCCTCCTTACTCAGCACCTTCCCTTCTTACTCAGCACCTTCCTTCCTTACTCAGCACTTCTCCCCTCATTACTCAGCACCTCCCCTCATTACTCAGCACCTTCCCTTCTTACTCAGCACCTTCCTTCCTTACTCAGCACCTTTCCTCCTTACTCAGCACCTTCCTTACTCAGCACTTTCCCCCTCATTACTCAGCACCTTCCCTCCTTACTCAGCACCTCCCCCTCATTACTCAGCACCTTCCCTTCTTACTCAGCACCTTCCTTCCTTACTCAGCACTTCTCCCCTCATTACTCAGCACCTTCCCTCCTTACTCCAGCACCTCCCTTCCTTACTCAGCACTTTCCCCCTCATTACTCAGCACCTTCCTCTCATTACTCAGCACCTTCCCTCCTTACTCAGCACCTCCCCTCATTACTCAGCACCTTCCCTTCTTACTCAGCACCTTCCTTCCTTACTCAGCACTTCTCCCCTCATTACTCAGCACCTTCCCTCCTTACTCAGCACCTCCCTTCCTTATCAGCACTTTCCCCCTCATTACTCAGCACCTTTCCTCCTTACTCAGCACCTTCCTTACTCAGCACTTTCCCCTCATTACTCAGCACCTTCCCTCCTTACTCAGCACCTCCCCTCATTACTCAGCACCTTCCCTTCTTACTCAGCACCTTCCTTCCTTACTCAGCACTTCTCCCCTCATTACTCAGCACCTTCCCTCCTTACTCAGCACCTCCCTTCCTTACTCAGCACTTCCCCCCTCATTACTCAGCACCTCCCCTCCCTACTTTCGATGTACTTGTGAGGGGTTTCGAGAGCTTTCGTACCCCGGCAGCCTGGCCCTGGGCCAGGCTTGTCTGATGCTCGCCTGGTCAACCAGGTTGTTGCTGCTGATGACCCATATATCTATCACAGCTTGGATGATCCAGTGATCCATCACTTCCCAGAGAAAACTGTCAAGTATTTCTAATAGCTTCTGGTAAGATGTTAAAATTTCTGAAACCTGGTATGTTGATACAATGTTCTCTTACTGTGCCCGCGGCGCCCCTGTCTGTCACCGGGATTATTTTTTACATTTCCCCATAGCTCTCACACTTGTATGTTGTTATGGCAGTGTGCAGAGTTACGACCAGGCCCTCAAGCACCTTCCCTGTATATAATTTGTTATCATGTACTCTACTCCGCTCCAGCGAGTACATTTTTAAAACTTGGGTTGTTCCCAGTAATTTAAATACCTTAATGGTTCTTTACGGGCCGTAAATCTTTGAATCTGTCCCACTTTTGATATTTTTCCTTCTCTGAACGAAGCCGTCAACACTGAACAATAAGCCAGAGAGCACAAGAGATTTGAATAATGTCACAACTGGCCTTAATTTCCCTTGTTTTGAAGCTTCTCATTATCCACCCCATCATTTTCCTGACTGCTGTGACAGCTGTGACTGCTGTGACAGCTGTGACTGCTGTGACAGCTGTAACTGCTGTGACAGCTGTGACTGCTGTGACAGCTGTAACTGCTGTGACAGCTGTAACTGTTGTGACAGCTGTAACTGCTGTGACAGCTGTGACAGCTGTGACTGCTGTGACAGCTGTCCTACTGAGTTCTTTGAATGAAACAAGTTAGCTGATATTACTCCCAAGACCTTTTCATATTCCTCTCGTTCTATTTGGCATTCTACACTGCCGCTTCCTTACTCAGCCCCCCCTACCTCACTCAGCACTTCCCCCACCTTACTCAGCCCTCCCCTACTCACTCAGCACTCTCCCCCTACCTCACTCAGCACTCTCCCCCTACCTCACTCAGCACTCTCCCCCCTACCTCACTCAGCACTTCCCCCACTTACTCAGCCCTCCCCCCTACCTCACTCAGCACTCTCCCCCCTACCTCACTCGCACTTCCCCACACCTTACTCAGCCCTCCCCCCTACCTCACTCAGCACTCTCCCCCCTACCTCACTCAGCACTTCCCCACCTTACTCAGTCCTCCCCCCTACCTCACTCAGCACTCTCCCCCCTACCTCACTCAGCACTTCCCCCACCTTACTCAGTCCTCCCCCTACCTCACTCAGCACTCCCCCCTAACTCACTCAGCACTTCCCCCACCTTAATCAGCCCTCCCCCCTACCTCACTCAGCACTTCCCCCACCTTACTCAGTCCTCCCCCCTACACTCACTCAGCACCTCTCCCCCTACCTCACTCAGCACTTCCCCACCTTACTCAGTCCTCCCCCCTACCTCACTCAGCACTCTCCCCCCTACCTCACTCAGCACTTCCCCACCTTACTCAGTCCTCCCCCCTACCTCACTCAGCACTCTCCCCCTACCTCACTCAGCACTTCCCCCACCTTAATCAGCCCTCCCCCTACCCTCATCAGCACTTCCCACCACTTAATCAGCCCTCCCCCCTACCTCATTCAAGCACTCTCCCCCTAACTACTCAGCACTTCCCCCACCTTACTCAGCACTCTCCTCTATCTTAGCACCTCCCCCACTTTACTTACACCTCCTTCATCTACACAATGACCAACACTTACAATACAGTCTATGTAACAAAAGGTATCTATCCTATGTTCCAACACATACAGATGTATAGCAGGTGTCTACACTATATCCCAATAAAACACACACACAAGCAGGTGTTCACTTCATGTTGCACAGAGGAACATGTGTGCCGCCTGGGGTTTACAGCTGTAGTGAAGAACATGATATATAGCCCCGTAACTCTACATTCACCTATGTACAAGTTAGCACACACTACTGTGCTATACTATATGTACCACTCTTATATAAAGGGGAGAGGACAAGAGCACCCCTCCCCCCCCCACACACACACTGAGAAACAAATTCCCCGTACAAGGTTACAGTAGAAAAATGAGAGAGAGGAGTGAATGCCAGAGTGGAATGAGAGTAATCAGGTGTGAGTGAAGGGGAGAGCAACTCACATGAATAAAGGAAGCGGTAGTACAAAAACCCATCAAAGGTAAAGGTATATATTAAAGGTATAAAGGTAGTCCATAGGCCTACAACAACCATTACAACACTGGTTGAAGGTGGTGGTAGCTCAGTTCAACCTTCAACATTTCTCTCACTCATTCAACATTCATATAACACAAGCGATAACATTATATTCACAAAAAGCCTTAAAAACCCGTAAAATAAAACAGAACACGTTCCCAACAAGTTATGATGTTATTATTTTATTGTAATACTAACTTAAAGATAATGTTATACTAAACTGCAAACATTTCCAGGAACCTATAAACATTGCCAGTTCTTTTCTTAGTCAGAAATTCATAAACATCTCGGTTGTGAGAGTTGTGAAGTTACAACGAAACAATTTCTAGGTCACTACGTCACTCTCACACCAAGGTCACTACGTCACTCTCACCACCAAGGTCACTACGTCACTCTCACCACCAAGGTCACTACGTCACTCTCACCACCAAGGTCACTACGTCACTCTCACCACCAAGTCACTACGTCACTCTCACCACCAAGGTCACTACGTCACTCTCACCACCAAGGTCACTACGTCACTCTCTCCACCAAGGTCATTACATCACTCTCTCCACCAAGGTCACTACGTCACTCTCACCACAAAGGTCACTACGTCACTCTCACCACCAAGGTCACTACGTCACTCACCACCAAGGTCACTACGTCACTCTCACCACCAAGGTCACTACGTCACTCTCACCACCAAGGTCACTACGTCACTCCTCCACCAAGGTCACTACGTCACTCTCACCACCAAGGTCACTACGTCACTCTCACCACCAAGGTCACTACGTCACTCTCACCACCAAGGTCACTACGTCACTCTCACCACCAAGGTCACTACGTCACTCACCACCAAGGTCACTACGTCACTCTTATCATGTGGGAGTTCGACACGTGGATTAGGTAAAGAAAACTCACGTCACTTTCCCCTCATTACTCACCCCCCCCCCTTTCTTATCAGCACCTTCCCCCCTTACTCAGCCCCTTTTCCCATCCCCCTTTTTTACTCAGCCCCCTTTCCCTTTCTAAAGCATTTTCCCCCCTCTTTAAATCAGCCCCTTTCCCTCCTTACCAGAAACCTCCCCCTAAATTACTCAGCCCCCTTCCCCTTTTAAATCGCCCTTCCTTCCTTAAATCAGCACTTCTCCCCTCATTACCAGCCCTTCCCTCCTTACTCAGCCCCTTCCCTTTCCCTTACCCAGCACTTTCCCCTCATTATTTGCCCCTTTCCCATTTTCCTTAAATCGGGGCACCTTCCCTCCTTACTCAGACCTCCCCTCATTACTCAGCCCCTTTTCCCTTCTTACTCGGGCCCCTTTCCCTTCCTTACTCGGGCACTTCTCCCCTCATTTCCCCAAGGCACCTTCCCTCCTTACTCAGCACCCCCCTTTCCCTTTAAATCAGACTTTCCCCCTTCATTACCAGCACCTTTCCTTTTACCAGAACCTTTTTTCCCTAAAGCATTTCCCCCTCTTTAAACTCAGACCTTCCCCCCCTTAAATCGCCCCCTTCCCCCTCAAAAACCAGCCCCTTTCCCTTTTCTTACTCAGAAACCTTCCTTCCTTACTCAGCATTTTCCCCTCATTACTCAGACCTTCCCCCCTTTTCCAGCCCCCTCCTTCCCTTACCAGCACTTCCCCCTCATTATTTCACCCACCCCCCCCTCCCTACTTTTTGATGTACCTTGTGAGGGGTTTCGAGACCCTTTGTACCCCGGCACCGGGCCCCGGGGCCGGTTGTCTGATGCTCCCCTGGTAAACCCAAAGGTTTTTGCTGCGGGATGCCCCCCATATAATCTAACACCCCCCTTGGATGATCCATTTGACCCCCTTTCATTTCCCCAAGAAAAAAACTGTAAGTATTTCAAAATAGTTTGGAAAAGATTTTTAAAATTTCTGAAACCGGGATGTTGTTTCAATGTTCTCTTCTGTGCCCGCGGCGCCCCTTTCGTCCCCGGGATTTTTTTTTTCTTTTTCCCCCCAAAAGTTTAAACATTGTAGGGTTGTTTTTGGCCCAAGTGGCAAAATTTTCGCCGGGCCCCTCAAGCCCCTTTCCCTTTGTTATAATTTGTTATCATGTATTTCCCGTAACCCCGCGAGTCTTTTTTTTTTAAAACTTGGGTTGTTCCCCGAAATTTTTAAAATCCCTTTAAGGTTTTTTAAAAGGGCCGAAAATTCTTTGACCCGGGTCCCAATTTTGATTTTTTTTCCTTTCTCTGAACGAAGCCTTTAAAACACTGAACAATAAGCCGGAGAGACAAGGATTTGAAAAAATGTAACAATTTGGTTTTAAATTTCCCCTTGTTTTGAAAGTTCTCATTATAAACCCCCCATCTTTTTTCCTGACTGTTTGTGACAGCTGTGCGGGCCTGTTGACAGCTGAAAAATGCTGGGGACGCTGAAAATGTTTGGGCCCGGGTGGGGGATGCTGTGACAGCTTTTAATGCTGTGACAGTTTACTGTTGTGACAGCTGTAATTTTTTTTGTGACAGTGTGCAGCTTTTGACTGCTGGGGACAGCTGTCCTACTGTTTTTCTTTGAATGAAAAAAAGTTAGCTGATTTTACCCCCCAAGCCCTTTTTTCATATTCCTCTCGTTCTTTTTGGGCCCATTCTACACTGCCGTTTCCCTTAAACTCAGCCCCCCCAAACCTCACTCAGCACCCCCCCAAAACCTTTAAATCAGCCCTCCCCTCCCTCACTCAGCACTCTCCCCCAAACCTAAATCAGCACTTTTCCACCCCTCCCTAACTCACCCTCTCCCCCTACCCCCACTCAGCATTTCCCCCAAAACCTTACTCAGCCCCTCCCCCCTACCCTACTCAGCACTCCCCCCCCTACCTCACTCCATTTCCCCCCACCCTTATCCCCCCTCCCCCCTACCTCACTCAGCACTCTCCCCCCCTCCCTCACTCAGCACTTCCCCCCCTTTTACTAAATCCTCCCCCCTCCCTCACTCAGCACTCTCCCCCCTCCCTAAATCAGCACTTCCCCCCCCTTATCAGTCCTCCCCCTACCTCATTTAACACTCCCCCCAAAACCCTCCCTCAGCACTTCCCCCCCCTTTAAAACAGCCCTCCCCCCCTACCTCCTAGAAATTTTTCCCCCACCTTACTCAGTCCCCCCCCTCCTAAAATCAGAAATTTCCCCCCCTTTCCTAAATCGCACTTCCCCACCAAAACTCGTCCTCCCCCCTCCCTCCTCAGCACTCTCCCCCAAACCCCCCCTTTTTTCAGCCTTCCCCACCTTATCAGTCCTCCCCCCCTCCTATCGGGCACTCCCCCCCTTACTCACTCAGCACTTCCCCCACCTTAATCTGCCCCCCCCTACCCCCACTAGCACTTCCCACCCTTAATCAGCCCCCCCCCCTTTACACTTTTAAGAAATTCCCCCCTAACTCCCCAAGCACTTCCCCCCCCCTTTTCTCAGCACTTCCTCTATCTTAGCACCCCCCCCCAATTTTTCTTCCACCCCTTCATCTAAACAATGCCCAAACACTTACAATACAGTCTAGGTAAAAAAAGGTTTTTACCTATTTTCCCCAAAAATTACGTTGTTTAGCAGGTGTTACACCTTTTTCCCCATAAAACCACCCAACAAGCAGGTGTTCATTCATGTTCCCACAGGGGGAAACTGTGTGCCCCCTGGGGTTTACAGTGTAGTGAAAAACATGAAAATTTTCCCCCCTTTAAACTCTACATTCCCTATGTACAATTTTGCACAAAAACTATGTGCTATACTATATGTCCCTTTTCTTAATAAAGGGGAGGGGGACAAGAGCCCACCCACCCCCCCCCACCCCAAAAAGGGAAAAACAAATTCCAACGTCCCAAGGTTCAGTAAAAAAAATGAAAAGAGAGGAGTGAACCCAGAGTGGAATGAGGTTAATCGGTTTTGAGTGAAGGGGAGAGAAACTAAAGGGAAAAAAAGGAAGCGGTAGTAAAAAAAACCCATCAAAGGAAAAAGGTTTTTATTAAAGGTAAAAAGGTTAGCCCCTTTGGCCTAAAACACCATTACAAACTGGTTAAAAGGTGGGGGTTTAGCCCCATTTAAACCCTTTCAACATTTCTCTCATTTCTTCAACATTAAATAAAAAACACAAGCGAAAAACATTATTTTCCCAAAAAAAAACCCTTAAAAAACCCAAAAAATAAAACAAAAAACCCCAGTTCCCAAAAAAGGGTTATGAAGTTATTTTTTTTGTTATTGTTTTACAAAACTTAAAGATAATGTTATACAAAAACTAAAATTTTTTCCGGAAAACCTAAAAAACTTTTGCCAGTTCTTTTTTAGTCAAAAATTCATAAAACCCTGGTTTTTGAGATTTTGTAAAGTTAAAAACGAAAAAAAATTTTAGGTCACTAGTCACTTAAACCAACCAAGGTCCTACGCCCACTCTCACCCCAAAAGGTCACAAACGTCACTTCACCCCCAAAGGTAAATCCCGCACTCTCCCCACCAAGGTCATACGTCACTTTCCACCACCAAGTAAACAAAAGTCACTCTCACCACCAAGGTAAATACTTTAAATCTCACCACCAAAGGTAAATACGTCACTCTTTTCCCCCAAGGTCATTCCATCCTCTCTCCCCCAAAGGGTTTTAACTACGTAACTCTAACCAAAAAGGGGTCACTACGTCCCTTCACCCCCAAAGGGGTCACTACGCCCAAAACCCCAAGGTCACTACGTCACTCCCCCAAAGGGTTTCATTACGTCACTCTCACCCCCAAAAGGTCAAAAAGGGGGTTTCACTTCCCCCCAAAGGTAAACATTTACTCTAAACCACCAAGGCCCACTACGTCACTCTCCCCACCAAGGTCACTACGTAAAATTAAACCCCAAAAGGTAACTACGCCCAACTCTCACCCCCAAGGTCACTAGGGCCACTCCCCAAAAAAGGGGAAAAACCCCGAAATTTATCTTGGGGGAGTTCAAACCAAGGGGGGATTTGGTAAAGAAAACTCACGTGGGGTGGTAGTTTTTTATTTTTTTCAGACAAGGTGAGTAGGCCCTTTTTACACCCTTTCCCTTTGGTCTCTTTGCTCTCTTCTTTAAAAAATGACTAAATGGCCCGCCCACAGTACCCATATTTTGAGAGGGTTTTTGAATACTGCCAGGTCAGCGCAATATGATTTTGGGCCCGTGAATTCGGCGAGGAGGGTTGGGGCGTGAGTAAACGGGCCCACAGGGGTTTTACGGTAATGGTTACTATACTGAAAAGACCCGGGCGACGCAAAAGGTATGTCGTCCCGAATAAAACTAATAAAAAACTAGAGAGGGGCAGGTTTATAGGGATTTGGGGCTGATTTTTTACATGTTAAAGTCCCACAACAATTAAAAAAATTATAAAAACATAATTTAAAACTTTGGGAAAAGGGAAGCTTTAGGGTAACTGAAACTGTAATGCAATACAGGGTATAATAAACCCAAATTTAAAAACAAAAACAAAAAAATTTTCAAAATAAACCCTTTTGAGATTACAAAGTGTTTAAAAAAAAAAAAATTTTGATCGACGTTCTGTATTCATGTGTTTAAAAGGTTCTGAGGGAGGAATATTACAAAGAAGAGTTTTAAAAAACAAAAAAGGAAAAATTTGGGTTTCCCAAAAAAATTCTAGACTTTTAAAACTCTCAGAATGGGAGGAAATAAAACACAAAAAAAAATTTTTTGGAAAAATGTTAAGTTGTTTACTGAAATTATTAAAATTTTACAGGTTTATTTAAATTTAACCCCAACTCTCCCTTGGGGTTTGAGAGGTTTGACTTTTTGCAAAATTGGGTTTTCCTTTTCTGGGAGGATAAAAATTTGGTAGCTTTTGGTTTAATTTCATGCTGTATTTGAGGCAAATTGAATTGGATGTTACAAATGTTTTTGAGGTTTTTCCAATACCTGTCGTGTAGTAGGGAAAAAACAAAATTTTCGGGTTTGTGGGTCTGACTGGGTATCAGAGGGAAGAGGAAAAGGGGATCGGGGGGATTTTTTAAAGTCTGCCCCAACATTTTTTGGGGTTTGGGGAAACATCATTATCTTAAATACTAATTTCCCATATGACCCCAAATGCGATTCTTTTTTTTCCCTGCCCAAGAAATTATCTTTTAAACCCTTTTTAATTTTTTCCCGTGTTGTTCAACTACTCGAAAAGGGGAAAAAAAACCTTTTGACCCAGCTTTGGCATTGCAAAAGTTTTGTTAAAGTTAATCAGCATAACTCTCAAAAACCTATTTTGGGGATTTTGGATGGTTTTTGTCAGTGTTTGCGACTCTTGAAAATTTCAGCTGTTGATTTATGAAGTTTTCACGGTTTTCTTTTTAAAACATTTTGAGAAAAGCTGGTACGAGTTGCTAGGAATCATCGGGGGTTGAATTTGGTTTCGGATTAGAATATAAAAAAACTAAAATAAGGCAAACTTTTGTCTACCCCAAATTAAAAATGCAAAATTGTGGAGTGTCCCCTATAGAAAAATTGTAAGCGTTTTTAAATTGAACACTCCCCACATCGGTATAACTTCTCCCAAGTTTCACTGTTGGGATTGATAGTGGTCTCAAGAAAATCAATTTCTTTTTTATTGGTTCTTTTCCGCAAACCCCATTGCGGGCGGGATAAATGGGGGAACAATGGTGGTTTTAGAGATCTTGTAAAAGGTGCAAAATTTTTTCAAAAATTTTCATTACGGAAAATTCCCCTTCCTTACCCTGTTACTGGGCCCTTAGGAGTGGTTTCCCTGGTTTAATGCTTTTCTTTAAACGCTTTAGCTACTTTTCCCCGGCCCAGTCTTTTATCTGAAATTGGGAAAAATAACTCACAATATTGGTAAAATTTGGTTTTTACCATAACACAAAGATGTTTTTTCCCTTGGGGGGAAAACTTTGGGGAAATTTTGTTAAAAAATCTACCCCGAAACTTTTTCCCCAAGGGTTTTTGCTATTTGTTGGATATATTTGGGGATTGGTTTGGGGACCTTTAAAGCTTTAAACCTTTATTTTGGGCATGCAGACCTACATTTTTTAAAACATACTCAGAAAAATTTTGTTCCCCAATCCGGGGCCCAAAAAAGTTTTAAATCTGGCTTTTTTTTACTGAACGTTCCTTTCCAGGGGGGAAAAAACCCCCTTTGGGTACATCTTTGAATTTAGCGAAAGGCTACACCCCATAGTAAATGGGGTTTTAAAAATTTGGTTTAAACTTTCTGCTAGGAGTACCCCCAACTCGGCTGTTTTTTTACAGTAATTTTTTGGGTTTCATGCCCAAAGTCACTGATGGGTGCTGGTGGTTTTCCAGTCAGAATAAGATTTTCCCTGGACCCCAGGAATAAAAACCCTCACAGCCCAAAAGGGATTGTTGGGTTGAAAATTTTTAAACCCTTTCACCCCACAAAAAATTGGAGGGTCTGCAGTTACTTTACTAAAATGTCGGGGAAAAGGGCATCTGCGTTTTCATTTGATTGCCGGGGAAAATGTTTCAAAGGTGGGATTGAACTTTGGATAGCCCAAGGGCCCAATCGGGCCCAAAACTTCAAGTAGGTTGTTTGTTTGGAATAAGGGTTCGAGGAGAAATTGGCCCTGTCAAGACATGAACAGAGTACGAAAAATGTTCGGAAGTGCTTTAAAAAAACCTTTATTTTTGCAAAAGGGTTTTGCTCATTTTCGGGATAATTACGTTCACCCCTTTTGTAAGGACTGGTAGCAAATGAAAAACCTGCGTTGTACTTCCATCGGTTTTTCTGAGCTAGTACGGAAACCTTTTCCCAAATTAAAATTTGCATAAATTTGGGCAGTTTAAAAGGGGCTTAAAAAAATTTTTCCGGAAAATTTTAAAAAAATTTGGAGCTAAAGTTGGTTTTTCTTTTAGGGGTTTGGGAATGTCTTTTTGACGGAAAGGGCCCAAATAAAAAAGGAGAAATCTTTTTTTAGCAAACTAAAGTTAGAGGAACAGCTATGGAAAAAAAATTTTTGGGCAAGGGAAAAAGTTTCTATAAAAACTTGCTAAGCCAAAAAGGGGTTTTACCCCCTCAGCATTTTTGGGGATTTTGGAAAATTTAGTACTGCAGTTACTTTATTTTTGGTCATTTCAAAACCCCCTCTAGGATGATTTACGTGCCCAAAGAAAAATTAATTTCTTTTCCTAAAAAATTTGAATTTAGACGGGTTTGATTTTTTTAAAATTGGTTTTTTAAGTTTACCAGTAAAATAAGTTTTTTTCAAGTGTGTACCCCACGTTTTTTAGACTGCCCGGATTACGTCATCTAAGACACCAAAAGTGCATTACCTTGAGACCTCAAAAGATATTAGCCCATGAGTTTGGGAGAAGTGATAGGGGAAAATCTTTAATCCAAACGCCAACTTTAGGAAGTGAAAAATGCCGGGTAGGAGTGGAGAATGCAGTTAGTTTTGGGCTTTTCCTCGTAAAGGGGGGGACTTCCCAAAACCCTTTGTAACAAATCTAGGGTTAAAAGACTTTGTTATCCCAAATTGTTAGTAAAGATCCCCCCAAGTACAGGGGGGGGGGAAAAAAGCGTTTCTGGAAAGGGTTTTCCCCTTTTTTAAAATTCCCTTAAAGTAATCACGGGGCCCCAAAGTACCACCCTTTTTGGGGTACAGTATCAAGGGTGTTTTCCAAAGGGGGAAATTTTATGGGGCCCAAAAAACTCCATCTTTAAAGCATTTGATTGATCAATTTTTCTGGGGACAGAAAATTGTAAAATGAGGCTTTTCTGTGCGGTATGTAGAAAAAATTTTATTTCCCAGGTTTAAAGGGGAAAAAAAAGATGGGAAAAAAGTTCGTTTTTTCCAAAAATTTTTCCCCGGGTTTAAAGCGGGCCTTTAGACGTTTGTTCAAAGAGTAAACAAACGCTTGACTTCACCTGGGAAGTAAGTGGGAGTAAGTTTTTTCTCCTCAACGGGTGGAACAAAATTGACCCATTTAGTGGTTGGGGTCCCCCCGGGCCAGAAATAGCACCAACCAGGGAAAAAGGTGACAAAACATCCAAACCCTGAAACGGGGTTTAAGGGAAATTGTGAACAAGGTTAACAAGATTGGTTTTTGCTCTGAGGAAAAACACTGTGCCCGGGAAGGTTGGCCAGGAAGAAATGGATCTTACTATCTCTTAAAAACATGTAAGGATTTTGGGTTTAACCCAAAAAGGGGCCCTTTTTCTTTGCAGGGAAACCCCTGTCAACTAGGGTTATCACCATTTTGGAACACTAGGAACAAACTAAAGACACTTTGTTTAGAGCACTAGCCCCCAACAGAGACGTCTTTTTGCAAAACGGCATTTTAAATCAAAAAGAGATGGTTACAGTTTCAAGAATTGTTTTCGACAAAGGGGTTTCCCCTTTTGGGAGAAAACTACTACTCGAACTTGAAAGGAAATTTCCCGGGTTTGGTTTTGCACTCAAGGGAAAACTGGGTTCGGACAATTGAAGGGGATCGGAATATCCTGCAAGTTGACGGTTTTAGGTGGAACACTGATGGGATTTAAAGAATTACCAGTGCCTGGAAAGCTTGGGTACGCTACTGGAGGAAAATGGGATTAGCTTTTTAAGGGACTTTAAACCGTACATCATTTCTCGAAATTATAACGTTTTCTGATCCCAAAAATGGGAAACCCCCCGGGAAAAGGAAACGATCAAGTCGTCAATTTGGGGAAAGCCCTCGATAAGGGTCGAGCCAATGCGTAAATCTGAAAGGAAGAAAAACCCGTAGAAGGTCAAAAGGGGAAAATAAAACTGGTCGGGCAACAAGGAAGGAAGCAGTTGAAGGGTTTTTCCTTGGATAGAAAAAGGGTTTGGGAAAATCCACCCCGGGAAAACGCAGGTGAGAACCAGTATCCACTAAGGGGGGGGGACACATGAGTCGGGTTTACGAGAAGGGGCATTTTCCGTAAATTTCTTATCCCTTTAAAAAATAGACCTTAAAAATATTGGCTTGCGCCCCCCAAATCCCTGAACCAAAAAGAAGGGCGCATTATAAACAGGCTTTCAAATAAGGGGCCTTTTGGTTTTTCCCTTGGGAAATTATGTGCAAAAAAAAAAGGTTTGGGTTGTCATCAGAAAAAAGGGTTTTTTTCCCCCTTCTTTCCCCCCAAAACATCTATGTCCCGAAAACAAAGGGAAAACAACTTCACGCAGGATTTTATTCTTGAGGGGCGGCCCAAGGCTTCAAAGGAATTGTGAAAGGGGAAAGGTTACTCATTATTTCCCCCGTCCCCCAAGGGGGCGGGGTTTTATGGGGTGTGGAAATTCCCCCGAATTGGAAAAAAAGGGGCCCGGTTTGGTTAGTTTGGAAAAAAGGAAGAAAAGAGCATGGTTCTGGTTATTTTGAGAACCACGATATCTGTTTTCTTAGGGTTTTGCGGTTTTGGAAAGGCCAAAGGGAAAAAGAGATAATGGGAAAGGTTATAGAGAGCATTGCATAAAATGTGTCATGTCCATGTATTTCTTTTATAAGTACAGTAGGGGGTGATTGGGTTTCTCATCATTTAGTTTGACGTCTTTAGGGTAAATTCAGGGCAAATTTAAATTTCAAAGGGCCCCGGGGAAAACCAAAAATTGTAAAACCCTTCCGCCGACTATGGTTCCCGAATTATATGAATACTTTTCAAGGGGGTTTTTAAGACTCTGTACACTGGTTTTGGGGATCTCTGAGTTTGGGTTTACGACCCCGATTTTTTCTCTGTGGCCCCAAACAAAAGGGGGTGCAGCCCGAGGGATAAAGTGTTTACATTACTTTTTTAAAACATGGGAAAATAAACCCCGGGGGCACAAGGAACGTACATGATTTTTAAAGGGTGTAAGTGGTTTAAACGTCACAGTTGGAGGATGAGCCTCCCTAAGAAAACACGAAGCAGGTGGCATTAGTTCTTTAACTGCTCCCCAAAAAATTTCCAATTTTGAAAACGTGATAGTGGATGGTTTATCCTCGTCAGGGGGCAAAAAAATGATGTTTTGGGCGATTGATAAATTTAGGGTAAAAGTTTGTTTAAACTAACGGGAAAAAGCACCCCAACGTTTTTTTACTCATGGGTGTTTGCATTCACTTGTTTCCTAAGAAAACCCACATATGGAAACAGCTGTTTTTAAATGGGGCAAGGAAAAAAAAACGAATCAGTTCCCCAAAATTGTGACCAATTTGTAAAATTCCTGAAGTCTTTTGCATATCAAAGGGGATCAAAAAACGTGAACAGCAAAAGGGGGGGTCGATAAAAAGGGTTTTTTAGCAAGTTGATTAAAAATTTCCCCTTAAGGGAGGCCTTTTAAAATAGAGCAATAGCACGAGGGCGAATGGCCGCAAAAACCCCCGCTTCAAAGGGCTATGTACATGGCCCTTGAATAAAAGGGAACGCATAAAAGGGAAAACCGAGTATAACTATAGTTTTCTCCCCGGTTGTTGGGTCGGTCTGTCAGTCGCTAAGGAACTGGGGGACTGGAAAGACTGGGGCAAAAAGTAGTGAGAGGTCTTTTTGGGTTTTGACATTCACTAAAGTTCACTTGCGGTTGTGAGACTAATGGGGAAAAATAGCCGAGAACAAATAAGGCCCAAAATTTAAAGAAAATAAAAAAGATATTAAAAAGCTAGGGGAAAATTGAAAAAAAAGAAATGCAAACTAATTCTGCAGAAGTAATAAAAAAAATTTTTTAAAATAAAACCCGCAAGAGGGGAAAACTCAAGGTTTAAGGACCCATTGGGCCCAAAATAAAAAAAATTTTTTCATTGGGAAAAATTTCAAGAAAAAAATTACTGGAGCTGTTTTTAAAAGCAAAATGGCGTCTTTACCCCTTTCTAAAAAAGAAAAATTTAATTTAATTTAAAATTTTAAAAACAATGTAAAAAAAATTTAAAAAAAAATTTAAATTGGTTTTTAAATGGGAAATTTAAGTATTTTTCCCAAGAAAAAGCATTTAAACGAGATTAAAAAAATTTTAAATTTTAAAAATATCAAAAAAAGAAAAAAATTCAAAGCAGAACAAGGGGCAAAAAAATAAATCCCCTGCCCGAACCCAAAATTTAACAAAATAAGGTTTTTTGAAATAATCATGCAGTAATAAAGTGTCACTGGGGAAAACCCGGTTTTTTAAAGATAAAAATTTAAAAAATGAAAAAAAAATAAAATGATTGAAAAACTTTAACTCTTAAAATTTTAAATTGCAAAAAAATTTTCTCAAAGAGTTAAAAAGAAAACTTTACGTTAAAAAATAATTTTAAAAATTTCAAACAAGAGTGAAAATTTTTTCAAAGAAATATAAAATTTGAAAAAAATAAAAAAAAAGGGAAAAAAAAGGGAAGTGTTAAAAATTTTCAGTGGAAAGGGCACAAATTCCCTTTTATTTAAAATATTCTTACAACAAAATCTTGCTGTATGATACGAAAAATTTGCGGGGAAAAAAAAGGTTTCACAGGGCTGCGAAAAAATTAGGGAATTTAGCCCTGCTGGGTACGAAAAAAAAAAAAAACACATTAGAATAAAATGGATAAAATTTAGGTTTTTTGGGTGTAATTTTAAAACATGGGAAAAACAATTGGGCAAATTTCTGGGGAATACAACGCTGAAAAGGGGAAAACATAAAAAAAAAGGGAAACATTCACAAGAGTGACCGGGTGGGACACTACACAATAAAACTTTTCTACAGACAGGAGTAAAACATTTAAAAAAAACACGTTTTTAAAAAAAATTTAAAAATGAGCGAAAACACTGAAAAAAAAATTGAAAAAAAAACGAGTCAAAAAAAAAACTGAGTCTTCACTGAAAACACAAGGGTTTTGAGACCAAAAAAATTTTTCTAAAAAAGGGTTTACACACGCAAATTTTTTTAAATGCAAAAAAATGTTTTCTAGATTATCACTGAAGTCTGTTGTTTGTCGGGTTTATTACTGGTGATGGGGTAGGTTTTTTTGGTTTTCCTGGCGGTGATTTTGGGCTGACGCCTCCTACACTCATGTTGTCGGAAAAAAAATTTCGCCCCACGGTGGACTCCATAAAAATTTGGGTTTATCGTTGGCGCTCATACATTTCAGAACCCAATTTTTGTGGGGCCAAAAAGTATTAGGAAACCCCGGGACAAAGGGTTTTTCCCAAACAACCCCAAAAGGGAGATGAGGTGGGTGGTTTGGGTGGTGGGTGGATAGTGTGTGGAGGGGGAGAGAGTTTGGGGGTGAGAGGGCTCTCCGGGGGGAATGGCGCGACTTTCCCCTACTACCCAACCGAAAGGGGGCTTGTAAGCCCCCTCTATGCTAAAGGGTTTTGGGGTGGGAAAACCCCCTCTTAGATCAAAAAAAGGGGGCCAAAAAGCGATATAGAAAAATTTCTTAAAAGGAACTTGGCTTACTTTTTTAATGCGGGGGCTTAATTCTCTCTCTCAGTGGGGTTTGGTGGGTTGGGCCCGACTGGCTTAACCCCCGGGGAAAAAGGTTTGGTGGAAGACGTTTAAAAGATGCACAAAGCCGGAGGAGCAAAAATGGATGGAAAAGGAGACGGGGTGGAGATAGGATGGGCTGGCCCCTTTTACTTCCCCAGTCTGGCTTACTGACTTTGGGTTAAATTTCAAAATCTGGGGGGCAACCCCGGAGATTGAAGCAATTAGCACACGAACTAAAACCCGGGCTTTTAAAAAAGGCTGCAAAAGGCTTGCAGGTCTGAACGTTTTTGAGGGGGTAGCTGGTGGGTTTACGGTTTTACCTTTTACCCTGCCGGTACTACAAACAGTCTTCTTTAAAGACTTGATTTCCCCTTTAAAAATTAAAACCCGCTCCAACCCCTGTCCAACCCATTTTTAAAACATGTGGGAGTTCGACACGGGATTTTGGTAAAGAAAATTTTTTTTCACGTTGGCTGGTAGTAAGTAAATTAAAGACAAAGGGGGAGTAAACGCCCTTACAGCCGTATCCTAGTCTCTCCCGCTCTCTCTCGTACAAAATGAATGACTGGCCGCCCAAAAGTACCCATATGTATGAGGGGTTTTGGGGAATTTTGCCGGTTCAAGGGAAAATGGTTCAGACAGTGACTCAGGCAGGGGGACGGTTGGTGTGAGTCAACTGGCAAAGTGGTTATGGGAAAAGGTTTTCTTACTACTGAGGGCTCCACCCACCAAAGGTTTAATTTCGTCACTCTCACCCCCAAGGTCATACGTCACTCCACCACCCAAAGGCACTAAGTCACTCCCACCAAGGTCAGTACGTCACTCTCACCCCAAAGGGCAGTACTTCATCTACCACCACCAAAAGGGCAGTACGTCACTCTCACCACCAAGGTCACCCACGTCACTCTCCCCCACCAAGGTCACTACGTCCCCTCCTCCCCCCAAGGTCACTAAGTCAAATCTAAAACCAAAGGGCACTACCCTCACTCCCCACACCAAGGTCACTAAGTCACTCCACCACCAAGGTCATACGTCACTCTCCCACCAAAGGTTTATACGTCATTTTCCCCACCCAAAGGGCACTGGTTACTCCCAAACCAAAAGGGCACGCGTACCCCCACCACAAGGTCACTTCGTCACTCTCACCCCAAGGTCAATACGCACTCTCACCACCAAGGTCACTTCGTCACTCTCACCACCAAAGGGGCACTACGTCCCCCCCTCCTTTAAAAAAACCCAAAGGGCACTACCCTCACTTTTCACCCCCAAGGTCCCTACGTCACTCTCACACCCAAGGGGAAATACGTCACTTTTCCCACCAAGGTCACTAAAAGTCACTCTCACCACCCCAAATTTACTAACGTCACTTTTCAAACCCCCCAAGGTCATACGCCACTCCCACCAAGGTCACTACTACACCCTCACCCCCCCAAGGTAAATATTTCAACTCACCCCCAAGGGCAATACGGGCAATTTACCCCCAAAGGGCCTAGGTCACCCCCATAACCAAGGTTACCAAAGGGAAAACAAACCCCCCTGTCCCGCTTGCTGCACCAAATGACCCTATAGGGGGAAAAAGTGAGGGGATTCGGGGGTGGGTTTTGAATAAAAGGAGGGAAATTAAAAGAGGGTCAGAGGGGAAATAAGGAAAGGAAAAGAGGAGAGAGGGAAATTTGGAAGAATAAGGGAGTGGTTTGGGTGGGAAACGGTAGAGGCGGAGCAGCAATAAGGGTTTTTGTATTACCCCTTTAGGTTAAAAACCGGTTTTTCTCGGTTTCACCCTTGTTTTTTTAAAGTTGGTGGTTTTTTGTTTGTTTTTTTGAACGGGTCGTTTGAAAATTTTTGCTTGGCTTAATTACAAAAATGCCCGGGGAAGTGTTGGGAGTGTCCTCTACTGGGACGGGGTTTATGTCGTCCTCTATGGGGGCGGTGTTGATGTCCCCCTACTGGGACGGTGTTTTATGTCGTCCTCTACTGGGACGGTGTTGGATTTTCCTTAAATGGGCGTGTTGTGTTTGTCCTCTACTGGGACGGGGTTTGGGGTCGCCTCCCACGGGGGCGGTGTTGGTTTTCTTCCCCTACTGGGACGGGGGTTGATGTCGTCCCCCTACTGGGGCGGTGTTGGAGTCGTCCTTACTGGGAAAGGGGTTGTTTCTACTGGGACGGTGTTTGGGTCGTCCTCTTTCTGGGACGGGGGTTGGTGGGTTTTCCCCTACTGGGACGGTTTTTTGGAGTCGCCTTAATGGGACGGTTTTTTGGAGTGTCCTTTTACTGGGGGCGGTGTTGGAAAATTTTCCCCCTACTGGGGGGTGTTGGAGTCTTCCTCTAATGGGGCGGTTTTTGGTGTTTCCCCTACTGGGACGGTTGGGTTTGGGGTCTTCCTCTACTGGGACGGTGTTGTGGGGTTTTTCCTTTTACTGGGACGGTGTTGGGGTCTTTCCTTTTAATGGGACGGTGTTGGAGTCGGGCCTGTACGAGGCGATGATGGTCGTTTATTTGGTGGGGGAGTTTTTTTTCTTATCCAGTTTAAAGGGGCACTGGGGTTCACTCAAAACCCCCACACCAAATTAGACGACATGGGGTTCACTCAAAGGGCCCATGGGCACCAGGGAGACGACCCCTGGGTTTTTTTACTCAAAACTATGCACCAAATAGACGGAAAATGGGTTCACTCAAGACTTTCCCCCAAATAGGGGAAAAAATGGGTTCAATCAAAGGGGTCATGACAAAAGTTGGGCGGAAAAGGGGTTTACCAAGGGCATGGAAAAACCCGTAGACGGAAATTGGGGTTACTCCAAGGACTCATGGCAAAAAGTAGACGCACTGGGGTTCACTCAAGATCATGAACCAGTAGAAGACACTGGGGTTTACTCAAGCTCATTTACACCAGTTTGAAGACACTTTGGGTTTTTTCCCGTTTTATGACACCAGTAGACGACACTGGGTTCAATAAAAACTCATGACACCCCCCTAGACGGGCACTGGGTTCACTCAAGGGTCATTTACACCGTGACGAAATTTGGGGTTTTCCAAGACTTTATGGGGCAAACCGTAGAAAAAAGACACTGGGTTTCCCCTCAAGACTCATGAACCAGTAGGGCGGCCTGGGTTTACTAAGGAAATCATGAACCCGTAGACGACCCTTGGTTTCCCCTCAAGGGCTTTATGAAACCCCAAATAGACGAAAACTGGGTTTTTTCCCCCAAGGGCTCATGAACAGTTTGGGCGACACTGGGGTTTGTCAAGACTCAGGGCACCAGTAGACGACCCCTGGGTTTCCTTTAAGACTAAAGACACCAGTAGACGACACTGGGTTCATCAAGACTTTATGAACCAGTAGACCCAAAACTGGGTTCAAATCAAGATCATGGGCACCAAATAGACGACACTGGGGGTTTACTCAAAGGGCTCATGACCCAGTAGACGACACTGGGTTCGTCCCAAAAACTCAGGGCACCAGTTGACGAAAACTGGGTTTGCAAGGGGTCATTGGAAAAACAGGGAACGAAACTGGGGGTTTTTTTAAAAAGGTCATAACACTTTTAGAACCTTTTCACTTGGGCCCCTTGTGTTTGGGAAAAAAAGTGGATAACGTTATTGTTTATCAGTAGTTTTCCCGGGGGGGAGTGGCAGGGTGAATTTTTCAAGGGGTAGCAGGTGTGAAGGTGAGGGCAGGGGTGGAGAGGGGCGGTGGGAAGGGGGGGGTTGACAGCTGCCCTGATGGATTGTTCGCCAAGACTTTCAAAATACTAAATGCCTGCTCCCTGAGTCAAAACCAAGCAAAAACCCTTTCCCTTTTTATCCTTTATTTTGTCCCTTTATTTTCTGTTGCTACTTCCCCTACTTCTGCTGCTGTTGCTACTAATGCTGTACTTTCCCGCTAAAAACTGGTTTTACGTTTCTACTACTGCTTTCTGCTTTTTGTACCCATGTGTGCTGTGGTGTTGCTAAAACTACTACTTCTATACTTTTAAAGACTTCTGCTGCTAAATACTACTTTTACTGTGCTTTTACCCAATACTACTGTGCTGTGCTTTTTTTGGGTTTCTACTACTGCGGGTGCTGGGTTTCTACTACTGCTGCTGTGGCTGTTGTATACTTTTTACTGCTTTCACTGTGTGCTGCTGTTGCTTTTACTGCTGCCCGCCCGTTGCTACTTCTGCTGCTGCTTGGTGGGTTTCTTTCTTTGCTGATGCGCTGTTGAAACTTTGTGCTGTGCTTGCTGCTACTGCTGTTGCTTTTACTGCTGTGTACTAATGTTTTTCGTGTGTTTTTTTATCGTGAGAAAATTTGCTAAAGTTTGAAAATTAAAAATTCTTTCCCGGGGTTTTTTCGGATACAAAAAAAAATGTGGTATCTGGAAACTTTTGTAAGTGGCCCGCCCTTTTATAACACTTTGTAAGTGGCCGCTGTGTAACAATTTTTTAAATGGCCGCTGTGATAACACTTTGTAAGTGGGGCCCCCCTGTTAACATTTTTAAGTGGCTGCTGTGATAAAAAAATTTTTGTAAGTGGCCGCTGTGATAACACTTTGTAAGTGGCCGCTGTGTTTAACACTTGTAAGTGGCCGCTGTGATAACACTTTGTAAGGGGCCGCTGTGAAAAACACTTTGTAAGTGGCCGCTGTGATAACACTTTGTAAGTGGGCCCCGTGTTTAAACTTGTAAGTGGCCGCTGTGATAACATTTTTGTAAGTGGCCGCTGTGATAACACTTTGTAAGTGGCCGCTGTGATAAACACTTTGTAAGTGGCCGCTGTGTTAACACTTGTAAGTGGCCGCTGTGATAACACTTTGTAAGTGGCCGCTGTGATAACACTTGTAAGTGGCCGCTGTGATAAACACTTTGTAGTGGCCGCTGTGATAACACTTGTAAGTGGCCGCTGTGATAACACTTTGTAAGTGGCCGCTGTGATAACACTTTGTAAGGGGCCGCTGTGATAACCTTTGTAAGTGGCCGCTGTGATAAAAACTTGTAAGTGGCCGCTGTGATAACACTTTGTAAGTGGCCGCTGTGATAACACTTGTAAGTGGCCGCTGTGATAACACTTTGTAAGTGGCCGCTTGATAACACTTTGTAAGTGGCCGCTGTGTAAACACTTGTAATGGCCGCTGTGATAACACTTTGTAAGTGGCCGCTGTGATAACACTTTGTAAGTGGCCGCTGTGATAAAAATTTGTAAGTGGCCGCTGTGATAAAACTTTGTAAGTGGCCGCTGTGAAAAACACTTTGTAAGTGGCCGCTGTGTTTAACACTTGTAAGTGGCCGCTGTGATAACACTTTGTAAGTGGCCCCCTTGATAACATTTTGTAAGGGCCGCTGTGGTAACACTTGTAAGTGGCGCTGTGATAACACTTTGTAAGTGGCCGCTGTGATAACATTTTGTAAGTGGCCGTTGTGTAAACTTTGTAGGGGCCCGCTGTGATAACACTTTGTAAGTGGCCCCCCTGTGATAAAAACTTGTAAGTGGCCGCTGTGATAACACTTTGTAAGTGGCCGCTGTGATAACACTTTGTAAGTGGCCGCTGTGATAACACTTTGTAAGTGGCCGCTGTGATAACACTTTGAAAAGTGGCCGTTGTGATAACACTTTGTAAGTGGCCGCTGTGATAACACTTTGTAAGTGGCCGCTGTGATAACACTTTGTAAGTGGCGCTGTGATAACACTTTGTAAGTGGCCGCTGTGATAACACTTTGTAAGGGGGCCCCCTGTGGTAACACTTGAAATGGGGCCGGGTTGTGATAACACTTTGTAAGGGGCCCCGTTGTGATAACACTTGTAAGTGGCCGCTGTGATAAACTTTGAAAGTGGCCGCTGTGATAACACTTTGTAAGTGGCCGTTGTGATAACCTTTGTAAGTGGCCGCTGTGATAACACTTGAAAGTGGCGCTGTGATAACACTTTGTAAGTGGCCGCTGTGATAACACTTTGTTAAGTGGCCGCTGTGATAACACTTTGTAAGTGGCCGTTGTGATAACCTTTGTAAGTGGCTGCGGGTGATAACACTTTGTAAGGGGCCGCTGTGATAACACTTTGTAAGTGGCGCTGTGATAACACTTGTAAGTGGCCGCTGTGATAAACCTTTGTAAGTGGCCGCTGTGATAACTTGTAAGGGGCCCGCTGTGATACACTTTGTAAGTGGCCGCCTGTGATAACACTTTGTAAGTGGCCGCTGTGATAACACTTGTAAGTGGCGCTGTGATAACACTTTGTAAGTGGCCGCTGTGATAACATTTTGTAAGTGGCCGTTGTGTAACACTTTGTAAGTGGCCGCTGTGATAACACTTTGTAAGTGGCCGCTGTGATAACACTTTGTAAGTGGCCGTTGTGATAACACTTTGTAAGTGGCCGCTGTGATACACTTGTAAGTGGCCTGCTGTGATAACACTTTGTAAGTGGCCGCTGTGATAACACTTTGTAAGTGGCCGCTGTGATAACACTTTGTAAGTGGCCGTTGTGATAACACTTTGTAAGTGGCTGCTGTGATAACACTTTGTAAGTGGCCGCTGTGATAACACTTTGTAAGTGGCCGCTGTGATAACACTTGTAAGTGGCGCTGTGATAACACTTTGTAAGTGGCCGCTGTGATAACACTTTGTAAGGGGCCCGCTGTGATAACACTTTGTAAGTGGCCGCTGTGATAACACTTTGTAAGTGGCCGCTGTGATAACACTTTGTAAGTGGCCGCTGTGATAACACTTTGTAAGTGGCCGCTGTGATAACACTTTGTAGTGGCCGTTGTGATAACAATTTGTAAGTGGCGCTGTGATAACACTTTGTAAGTGGCCGCTGTGATAACACTTGTAAGTGGCGCTGTGATAACACTTGTAAGTGGCACGCTGTGATAAACACTTTGTAAGTGGCGCTGTGATAACACTTTGTAAGTGCCGCTGTGATAACACTTGTAAGTGGCCGCTGTGATAACACTTTGTAAGTGGCCGCTGTGATAACACTTTGTAAGTGGCCGCTGTGATAAACACTTTGTAAGTGGCCGCTGTGATAACACTTGTAAGTGGCCGCTGTGATAACACTTGTAAGTGGCCGCTGTGATAACACTTGTAAGTGGCCGCTGTGATAACACTTTGTAAGTGGCCGCTGTGATAACACTTTGTAAGTGGCCGCTGTGATAACATTTGTAAGTGGCCGTTGTGATAACACATTTGTAAGTGGCCGCTGTGATAACACTTGTAAGTGGCCGCTGTGATAACACTTTGTAAGTGGCCGCTGTGATAAACACTTTGTAAGTGGCCGCTGTGATAACACTTTGTAAGTGGCCGTTGTGATAACACTTTGTAAGTGGCCGCTGTGATAACACTTTGTATGTGGCCGCTGTGATAACACTTTGTAAGTGGCCGCTGTGATAAACACTTGTAAGTGGCCGCTGTGATAACACTTTGTAAGTGGCCGCTGTGATAACACTTTGTTAAGTGGCCGCTGTGATAACACTTTGTAAGTGGCCGTTGTGATAACACTTTGTAAGTGGCCGCTGTGATAACACTTTGTAAGTGGCCGCTGTGATAACACTTTGTAAGTGGCCGCTGTGATAACACTTTGTAAGTGGCTGCTGTGATAACACTTTGTAAGTGCGCTGTGATAACACTTTGTAAGTGGCCGCTGTGATAACACTTGTAAGTGGCCGCTGTGATTAACACTTGTAAGTGGCCGCTGTGATAACACTTTGTAAGTGGCCGCTGTGATAACACTTTGTAAGTGGCGCTGTTGATAACACTTTGTAAGTGGCACGCTGTGATAACACTTTGTAGTGGCCGTTGTGATAAACACTTGTAAGTGGCCGCTGTGATAACACTTGTAAGGGCCGCTGTGATAACACTTTGTAAGTGGCCGCTGTGATAACACTTTGTAAGTGGCCGCTGTGATAACACTTTGTAAGTGGCCGCTGTGATAACACTTTGTAAGTGGCCGTTGTGATAACACTTGTAAGTGGCCGCTGTGATAACACTTGTAAGTGGCCGCTGTGAGAGAACACTGTGTCTGCTGTGAGAGAACACTGTGTCTGCTGTGAGTGAACAATTATAAGAGGCTGCTGTGAGAGAACACTGTGTCTGCTGTGAGTGAACAATTATAAGAGGCTGCTGTGAGAGAACACTGTGTCTGCTGTGAGAGAACACTGTGTCTGCTGTGAGTGAACAATTATAAGTGGCTGCTGCGAGTGAACACTGTGTCTGCTGTGAGAGAACACTGTGTTGCTGTGAGTGAACAATTTAAGAGTGGCTGTGAGAGAACACTGTGTCTGCTGTGAGAGAACACTGTGTCTGCTGTGAGTGAACAATTATAAGAGGCTGCTGTGAGAGAACACTGTGTCTGCTGTGAGAGAACACTGTGTCTGCTGTGAGTGAACAATTATAAGTGGCTGCTGCGAGTGAACACTGTGTCTGCTGTGAGTGAACAATTATAAGAGGCTGCTGTGAGAGAACACTGTGTCTGCTGTGAGAGAACACTGTGTCTGCTGTGAGTGAACAATTATAAGTGGCTGCTGCGAGTGAACACTGTGTCTGCTGTGAGTGAACAATTATAAGAGGCTGCTGTGTAGAGAGAACACTGTGTCTGCTGTGAGAGAACACTGTGTCTGCTGTGAGTGAACAATTATAAGTGGCTGCTGCGAGTGAACACTGTGTCTGCTGTGAGTGAACAATTATAAGAGGCTGCTGTGAGAGAACACTGTGTCTGCTGTGAGAGAACACTGTGTCTGCTGTGAGTGAACAATTATAAGTGGCTGCTGCGAGTGAACACTGTGTCTGCTGTGAGGAACCAATTATAAGAGGCTGCTGTGAGAGAACACTGTGTCTGCTGTGAGAGAACACTGTGTCTGCTGTGAGTGAACAATTATAAGAGGCTGCTGTGAGAGAACACTGTCTGCTGTGAGTGAACAATTATAAGAGGCTGCTGTGAGAGAACACTGTCTGCTGTGAGTGAACAATTATAAGAGGCTGCTGTGAGTGAACAATTATAAGTGGCTGCTGTGAGTGAACACTGTGTCTGCTTTAAGACAACACTTTGTGTCTGCTGTGAGTGAACAATTGTAAGTGGCTGCTGTGAGTGAAACACTGTGTTGCTGTAAGACAACACTTTGTGTCTGCTGTAAAGTTGAACAATTCAGTGAGGGAGAAAAAACGTTAAAACAGGAGGGGGGACAGGGAGGGAGAGGGACAGGAGGGAGAGGTGAGGGAGGGGGAGGTGACAGGGAGGGGAGGTACGGGGGGGAGGTGACAGGGAGGGAGAGGTGACAGGGAGGGGGAGGTGAAGGAGGGAGGTGACAGGGAGGGGGGTGACAGGGAGGGT
>NC_069471.1:29055518-29088685 GCF_026875155.1 Cherax quadricarinatus | reverse complement strand
ATTTTAAAGAGACAACTGTGTACCCTAAGACAATTGGACCCTAGAAAAACTGTTACACTGGACAACTGTGTCCCACTAAGAAACTTTTCCCACTAGAGAAAACGTGTCCCAAATAAGAAACTTGTACCACAGAGAAAACTTGTACCCAAAGACAACTGGTACCCTAAAAAAACTGGTACCACTAAGAAACGTTACCACTAAGACAATTTTCCATAGAGACAACGTTCCCACTAAGAAAACGGGTTACCACTAAGACAACTTTTTACCACTAGACAAGGGGTTTACCACTAGAGAAAACTGTACCATAGAGAACGTGTCCACTAGAGACAATTGAACCACTAAGAAAACTGTGAAACCACAAACCTTTGCCACAAAAAAACGTGCCACAAGAGACAATGTGTACCACTAGAACAACGTGTACCACTAGAACACTTGTACCACAGAGACAACGGGTTTACCACTAAGACAACTGTACCACTAGAGAAAAAGTTCCACAAGACAACTGTGTACAAACTAGAACAATTTTACCACAAGAGACAACTTGAACCACTAGAAAAAATGTGTACCACTAGAAAACTGTTACCACTAGGGGGGACAAAACCGGGTTACCACTAAGAAAACTGTGTACCACTAGGCAATGTGTACCACTAAAAAACGTGAACCACTAAGACAACTGGTACCCGAGACAACTTTGACCACTAGAACAACTGTGTACCACAAGAAAACTGTGTCCCATTAAAACAACTGTTACCCAAAAAACAACTGTGACAACTAAGAAAACGTTCCACTAAACAACGTGACAACAGAACAACGGGAAAAACCACTAGGACAACTTGTAAACTAACAACTGTGTACCACAAGAGACAACTGTGTACCACTAGAGACACTGTGTACCACTAGAGAAAACTGTGTACCACTAGAGACAACTGTGTAAAATAGAGACAACTGTGTACCACAGAAAACAACTGTTACCACTAGAGACAACTGTGTAACCACAGAGACAACTGTGTCCCAAACTAGAACAATTTTGTACCACTAGAGACAACTGTGTACCACTAAGAGACAGTACCATAGAAAACGTGTACCACAAGACACAACTGTGTACCACTAGAGACATCTGTGTACCCCTAAGAAAACTGTGTACCACTAGAGACAACTGTGTACCACTAGAGAAAACTGTGTTAGATCACTATAAACTACTGTGTACCACTAGAGACAACTTGCTACCACTAGTGAGACATCTGTGTACTACAGAGGACAACGAACTAAGTGGAGACACTAGAGATATCTGTGTACCACTAAGAGACAACTGTGTACAGACTAGAGACAACTGTGTTAACCATCTAGAACAACTTTGTCACACTAGCGACAACTGTGTACCACTAGAGACCATCTAGGCGTACAACATAGACAACTGTGTAGCCATTATGCAGACTAACTGTGTAACCATCTAAGACAACTGTATGTACCACTAGAGACTAACTGTTTACCTACTAGAGACATACTGAGTACCACTAAGACACTGAAATAACCACTAAAGACACTCTAAGTGATGACAACTAGAGACAACTGTGTACCAATAGAGACATCTGTGTACCACTAGAGTACACACGTAACTGTTGTAGCCCCTATAAGACAGACTGGTGTTACCATCTATAGAACTGTGAACCAGCTAGAGACATCTGTGTACCAACTGAGAGACAACGTGTGTACCATTAGAGACGACTGTTAGACCACTAGAGAACAACTGTGATACCACTAGAGACAACTGTGTAGCCACTAGCGGACAAACAGGTGTACCACTAGAAGACATCCTGTGTAAAAAAAAAAAGAAACCGTACTAGAGACAACTGTGTAACCCCTAGAGACATACTGTTGAACCACTAGAGACAAATGTGTACCACTAAAGACAACTGCTGTACACACTTAAAGGAGGCAAACTGTGTACCGCTAGGAGACAACTGATGTAACGCACTAAGAGGATAACTGTGGTCCACTAGAGTCAACTGCGGTACACTAAGACAACTGTCTACCTACTAGATGACAACTTGTACCTCTAGAGACAGATCTGTGAACCACTAGAGACATCTGTGATACCACTAGAGAGACCAACTGGTGTACACACACTAGAGACTAACATGTGAACCACTAGAGACAATCTGATGTACACTACAGACAAACTGCGCTGTACCACAAATAGATCAACTTGAGAACTCACTAAGCAAGACAGGGGGGGAGGGGGGCGGTGTGTCCAAGCAGAGGACGAGGTGACTGTGTATTCCACTAGTGACAAGCGAGGGGTTGCAGGTGAGCCACTAAGAGAGCATTCTGTGGACGGCGCATCTGAGAGGGTGGACAGGAGCTGGTTTACGCACTGAGTAGACATACTGGATTTAGCCACTGGAGAGACTATCGGGGGGTTGGTAGCCACTAGAAGACTACTGTTACCACTAGAGACATCTGTGAGTACAGCACAGAAGGACAAACTGTGTTCTTCTAGAGACAAACGCGTACCACTAGAGACAACTGTGTACCACAGAGACAAATTGTGGATCCACTAGAGACGAAACTGTGTACCACTAGAGACAACTTGTACGCCTTAGTAGCAATTGTGTACCACAAGAGACAACTGTGTAACTACTAGAGCAACTGTGTACGCACTAGATACATCTGTGTAGCTACTATGAGAAAGCTGCGTTAACCACTTAGAGACACAAGCTGTTGTAGCCACTAAGCGACACAACTGTGTTCCACTGAGACAACTGTAGTACCACTAGAACAACATTGTACCACTAAGACAAACTGTGTACTACAAGAGACAAACCTGTTTACACCACTAGAGCACACGTCGCACAGAATGTATGAACATTCAAGAGAACATCTGCGTACTACTAGAGACAACTTGCGTACGCACTAGAGACGACAGTGTACCACTAATATACAACTTAATGTTCCACTAGAGACAACTGTTTACCATCTAAGGACAACTGTGTACCACTTGAGAAACCAACTGTGTACCACTATAGACACTGTGTACCACTAGAGACAACATTGTTACTCACTAAGAGACAACAGTGTACCACTAGAGGAAAAAAACCACTGTGTACCACGAGAGACAACTGTTTACCACTAAGCTCAACTGTGTACCACTAAGAAATACTGTGTAACCACTAGAGAGACAACTGTGACCACTAGAGACATCTGAGTACCACTTAACAGAGAACAGAACTGTGTAAACAACTAGAGACAACCAGTGTACCACTAGAAGACAACGTGTGTACCACTAGAGACATCTGTGTACCATTGAGACAACTGTGAAAACCACTAGAGACAACTGTGTACCGGACTAGGAGACAACTGTGTACCCACTAAGAACAACTGTGTACAACTAGAGACAACTGTGTACCAACTAGAGACCATCAGTTACTACATAGATGACAACAGTGTACCACTAGAGACAACTGTGTACAATCTAGAGACACTGTGTACCACTGAAGACAATAAGAGTACCACTAGAGACCACTGGAGTACCACTAGAGACAACTGTGTAACCACTAGAGAACAACAGTGTACCACTAGTAGACAAACAGTGTGCCACTAGAGACAGCAACAGTGTCACCACTCGAGACTACTGTGAACCACCAGAGACTATTGTGTACCACAATGAGCCAAACTGGTTGTGCCACTAATGAGAACTGTGTAACAACAAGAGACACTGGCGTAACCACTAAGACACCTGTGTACTTCTAGAAGGACACCAGTGAACCACTAGAGACAATTGTGTACCACTATAGACAACTCTGTTACCACTAGAGACAACTGTGAAACCCCGACTAGAGGACATCTGAGTACCACTATTAGACAACTGTGAACTACTAGAGACAAAACTGCGTAACACAAGAGACAACTGTGTACCACTAGAGACAACTGTGAACCCCTAGAGACAACTGTGTACCACTAGAGACAACTGTGTACCACTAGAAGACCAACTGTGGTACAACTAGAGACAACTGTGTACCACTAGAGGACATCTGTGTACCACTAGAGACAACTGTGTACCACTAGAGACAACTGTGGTACAACAAGAGACACCTGTGTACCACTAGAGACATCTGTGTACGCACTAGAGACAACTGTGGTACCACTAAGACAACTGATGTACCACTAAGAATCAACTGTTAGACTCAGCATTAGAGACTACTGTGTGACCACGAGAGAACAACTGTGTAACACTAGAGACTACTGTGTACCACTAGAGACAACTGTTGTACACACTAAGACAACTGAGTTCCACTAGTAGACAAACTTGGTGTACCACCAGAGACAACTGTGTACCACTAGAGACAACTTGTGTATGACTATAACAACTGGTGTACCACTAGAGCCAATCTGTGTACTACTAGAGAACAACAGCTACCACTAGAGACAACTGTGTACCACTAGAGACAACTGTGTTCCACTAGAGAACACAGTGTACGCACTAGAACAACTGTGTACCTCATGAGACAACTGTGTACACTAGAGACAACTGTGTACCACTAGAGACAACTTTGTACCACAAGAGACAACTGTGAACCACTAGCCGACACCATGATCCCACTAGAGACAACTGTATAACCACACGACGTCCACTGTTAGACCCACTAGATAACCTCAGAGTCCCCTAGAGACCCCCCCAACTGTTGAACCCCACGCCGCCAACAGTGAGAACCACTATAGACACCCTGTTGTAAACCACAAGAGACAACTGAGTATACCACTAGAGCCAACTGAGTATCCCACTAGAGACATCCTGTGTACCACTAGAGACAACTGTGAACCACTAGAGACAACTTTGAACCCCTCTACCCACAGAGTACCACAAAGAGACAACTGTGTTACAACAGAGACAACTGTGTACCACCTAGACATATGTGTACCACTAGAGGACAACTGTGTAACCACTAGAGACAACTGTAGTACAACTAGAGACAACTGTGTACGCACTCGAGCCATCTGTGTACCCCATAGAGACACTGTGTACCACAAGAGACAACTGTGTACACAAGAGACAACTGTTACCACAGAGACATTGAGTACCACTAGAGACAACTGTGAACCCACAAGAGACAACTGGTACCACTAGAGACAACTGTGACCACTAGAGACAACTGTGTACAACTAGAGACAACTGAGTACCACTAGAAGACAACTGGTACCACTAGATAACAACTGAGTACCACTAGTGACAACTGTGTACAACTAGAGACAACTGTGAACCACTAGAGACAATCTGTGTACCACTAGATGAACAACTGTGTCCCACCTAGAGACCACTGTGAACCACTAGAGACACTGTGTACCACTAGAGACTACAGTGTGCCACTAGAGACAAACTGTAGTACCACTAGAGACTACTGTGTACCAACAGCGACTATTGTGTACCACTAGAGACAAACTGGTACCACTAAGACAACTGTCTGTCCAACTAAGACAACTGTGTACCACTATAGACATCTTGTACCACAAGAGACAACTACTCTAGCCCCTAAGGACAACTGAGTACCACTAGAGACAAACTGCGTACCGAGCTAAGAGACAACTGTGTACCACTTAGAGACACTGTGGTACTACTAGAGACATCTGTGTACCACTAGATGACAAATGTGTACCACTAGAGACAACTCTGTACCACATAGAGACCAACTGAGTACTTCTAAGAGACATCTGTGTACCACAAAGACAATCAGTGTACTACTAGAGACACCTGCGTACCACAAGAGACCAACTGTGGAACACTAAGACATCTGTGTACCAACGTAGAGACAACTGTGAAACCACAAGAGACAACTGTGTACCACTAGAGACATATCCAGAGCTATTGTACCACTATAGAGACAACTATTGAGAATACCAACTAGAGACAACTTTGTACACATAAGAACAACTGTACTTAACCACACATAGAGAGAACGAACAACAAGTTGTACCCAACATATTAACAGCAGCAATCTACTGTTTGTACTCAAATCTTTCACAAGACTCTAACTGAAAATTCAACACAAATAGCGCACACACAATAACTGTGGAGCTTAAATGACTTAATAGACCAAACTTATTGATTACCAGAGCTTAGAGAACATCTGGTGTATCCTACTAAGAGAAAATCTGATATAACATTAAAATCTCGTTGTCTATAAAACCTCACTAGAGACTAACTGTAAATTACCAACAGAGATACAACTGCTGTGACTCAACTAGAGACAAAACTTGTAGATACCACTTGAGAGACAATTAGCATGTGTAGCGCACCATAAATTTAGAGACAAACTGTGTCACTACCACTAGGAGAAAAACATACGATTTGAATACCAACAACAGAAGACAAACTGTGATAACCACTATAGGATTCAACAGTGTATTATACCGAGGACTCCAAGAGAACACCCTAGTATACCACTAGATTCAACTGTGTACACACTTCAGAGCACAAACTGATGTATCACACTAGAGACAAACTGATTTACCACTAGAGTTCAACTAATCTTGATTAGCCACTAAGACAACTGTGATATTACCACAGAAGACAACATGTCAGCACTATTGAACTATTTTAGACAACGAACTTGAAGACAAAATTACTTGTGATCCCCTATAGACCATACTGGTACACACATACGAGACCACTTATAAGTCTACATTCCACTAGAGACATATCTGTGTACCACTACGTAAGACATACAGTGATAGTCACGAACTGATAGACATTCAGATGTAGCCGACTAGAATACAACCAAGCGAACCACTACAGTATGACAACTTGTTTTTAGTCCCAAGAAACTCATGAGACAGCAACTGCGTTACAACCACTAGTAGTAGCTAAACTGTGGTTACACTAGAAGAGACATCTGTGTTCACACTAGACGACAACGTGTACCACTAGAGACAACTTGTGTACACTAAGACAACTGTGTGCTGCCACTAGAGACAACTGTGTACAACTAGATACTACTGTGTACCAATAGAGACAACTGTGTACTTCTAGATACAACTCGTACCACGAGAGACAACTGTGTACCACTAGGGTCAACTTTGTACCACTCTAGAGACAACTGTGTACCAACTAGAACATACTGTGTATGATATAGATCCATTGTAGGACAAAACTGGGGGGATGGTACCACTAGAGACAACTGTGTACCACTAGAGACAACTTTGTACCACTAGAGACAACTGTGTACCCCTAGAGACAACTGTGTATCAGCTAGAGACAACTTTGGTACCACATAGACACCTGTGTACCACTAAGAGACAACTGTGAACACATACTTGAGAAACTGTGTACCACTAGAGTCAACTGTGTAACAACAAGAAGAGACATACTGTGTACCACTAGAGACAACTGTGTTACCACTAGAGCCAACTGTTGTACCACCTAGAGACAACTGTGTACACCTAGAGACATCTTCGTGAGAACCACTGAGAGACAACTGTCGTACTACTAGAGACAGACTGCCGTTCCACATGATACAACTGTGAACCACTAAGACAACAGTGTTCACAATAGAGAACAACTGTGTACCACAAGAGACAACTGTGAAACCACTAGAGACAACTGTGTACACTAGAGACAACTGTGTACCACCTAGTAGACAATTGGTACCACTAGATACAACTGTGTAGACCACTATAGACAACTGTGTACCACTAGAGACAACTGTGTACCACTAGAGTCAAACGTGTACCGGGACTAGAACAATAGAGTACCACTAAGAGACAATCTGTGAACCACTAGACAAACGTGTATCCACTAGAGACATCTGTGTACCAAAATAGACAAACTGTGTCCGAGGCACTAGAGACAACGATATGTACCACTAGATATAAAACTGTGTACAACAAGAAACAACTAGTGTACCACAAAGAGACAAAACTGTCCTACACACAAGAGTAACATCTGTGGTACTACTATAAGACAACTGTGTATCACTAGAGATACTGTGTACCACTAAAGACAAACTGTGTACCGACTAATAACATAAACTTAGAGATGTAACCACTAGAGCACAACGTGTTGTACACACTCCAGAGAGACAACTGTGTATACCACTAAGAGGACAAATCTGCGCGTCAACATACTCTAGAGCGACCATAAACTCTCATATAATTGAGCGTACCATATTATAAGATACACCAACTGTTTGTCACCACTAATAGACAACCATGCTTGTAAACCTCGAAAAGATACTAACCTGCGTGATTACGCTACTCAAGAAGACAACTGAGATGTACCACAAAAGACAACTGTAAAATCTCACTACTTTAAGAACAACTAGTCGAGAGTCAACAAACTACGCAAGAAACCATAATACTGATATACCACTAGAGAAAAAAAAAGAAAACCCTCTGGAAACCACAAGAAATCAGGACTGTGTTATTACACACTACTGCACAGAGACAAACCGAAATAGAATAACTCATACTAAAAAGTCTCAAACTGATGACCATGTACTTAGAGAACTAGAAACTGTGTTACCACTAGAGAAATCAACATACAACTTAGTTGTACACTATTAAGACAGACTTACTAGAGAGAGTTGAAGGACACAGCGATGAAGCAATAAGAAGACAAAACCTGTTAGATAACAACATATAGAGACAACTGTGTACCACTAGAGAGACAACTGTGTACCACAAGAGTACATCTGTGTAACCACTAGAAGACAACTGTGTACCACAGATAGCAACTGTGGTACCACACAGAGACAAATGTGTACCCTCTAGAACTAATATACTGTGAGATACGACAACAATAAGTAAGGCGAATTGTCTCGTGAGCGTTTTATAAACACCGCTTAAGAAACAATTACCTTATCAGTAAACCTTATTACTCATAGAAAGCATTAACTGATGGTCCACCTATGATTAAGTCGAAAACATTGCTTTGACCACTGTGATTAGTAAACAAACCTTGTGTAATAATCCAAAACTAATGACTCAACTACGCGTGAACCTCTACGTAAAGAAATCAATCTTGGAGAACACACATTCTTAGAGACATCTCTGCGTGTACCACATAAGTACAACTCGTCTTGTAGACCCAAACAGTAGAAGACATCTGTGTACCAGAAGCTTAACATACAACGCGTTAACCACTAGCAACAATCTAGTGTACCACTAGCAGACAACTGAGATAAGAGTATTCCACAAAGAGAGACAAATCGTGTAACCACTAAAGAGACTTATCAAGCGTAACCTACTAGATGCCCATACTAATCTAACACACATAGAGTAAGCAACTTGTAACCACTAATAGAAAACAAAACTGGTACCACTAGAGACTGACCGAGTGAACCACTAGAACTACTGTGTACCACTAGAGACATCTGTAGTACCACTAGAGACAAACTGTGTACTTCTAGAGACAACGCGAACCACTAGAGACAACTTTGACCACTAGAGAAAACAGTGTATCCACCTAGAGACAACAGTGACCACTAATGACAACTGTGTACACTAGAGACAACTCTGTACCACTAGAGACCACTTGTACCACTAGAACAACTGTGTACCACTAGAAGACATCTGTTACTACTCAGAGACAACAGCCGTACCACTAGAGACCACCTGTGTACCACTAGAGACAACTGATTTACCACTAAGAGACAACGTGTACCACTACTAAGACAACTGTGTACCACAAGAGACAACTGTGTACCACTAGAGACAAAGTGTACCACTAAGAACAACTTAGTACCACTAGAGACAACTGGGGAACCTCTAAGACAACTGTGTATGACTATAGACAACTGTGTACCCCTAGAGACATCTGAGTACTACAAGAGACACCAGCGCACCACTAAGACAACAGTGTACCACTAGAGACAACTGTGTTCCACTAGAGACACCAGAGTACCACTATAGACAACTGTGTACCACATGAGACAACTGTGGTACCACTAGAGACAACGTGACCACTAGAGACAACTTAATGTACCACCAATAGACACTGTGTACCCTAAGGACCAACTGTGTACCACACAAAGAGACAACTGTTTACCACTAAGTCAACTGTGTACCACTAGAGAAATACTGTGTACCACTAGAGACCACGGTGTACCACTAGAGACATCTGTGTACCACTAGAGACAACTGTGTACCACGAGAGACAACTTGTACCACTAGAGACAACTGTGATACAACTAGAGACATCTGTGTACCACTAGAGACAACGTGAACCCACTAGAGACAACTGTGGTACCACTAAGACAACTGTGGACCAAACTGAGACCAACTTGTCCAACTATAGACCACAGTGTACCACTGAAGAGACATTGTGTACCACTAGAGACTAACTGAGAAGTACACCAACTATAGACAAAACTGTGTACAACTGAGAAAAACTGCTTAAATTAGTAGACCAATAACCACTAAGAGACCATCTGTTACCACTAGAGACAACTGATGTACCAACTAGAGATCACAGTGGTACCACTAGTAAGTACAACTGTGTACCATCTATTAGAAGACTACTGTGTGCCACTAAAGAGACAACTGTGTACCACTAGAGATACTTTGTACCACTAAGACTACTGTAGCAGACTAGAGACAACTGTGTTACCACTAGAGACAACTGTGTACCACTCGAGACAACTGCGTACCACTAGAAACAACTGTGTACCACTATAGACAACTGTGACTTCTAGAGACAACTGTGTCACCAACTAGGAGACAAATGTTAACCCCTAGAGACAACTCTGTACCACTAGAACAACCTGTGTAAGCCACTAGAGACATCTGTGTACCACTAGAACATCCTGTGTCATACTAGAGACAACTGCGTACCACAAGAGACAACTGTGACCACTAGAGACATCTGTGTACCACAAGCGACAACTGTGAGAACCACTAGAGACACTGTGTACCAGCTATAGACAACTGTGTACCACTAGATACAATCTTTGTACCACTAGAGACAACTGTGTACCATTAAAGACACAACTGTGTATGACTATAGACAACATGTGTACCATCTAGGAGGACCATCTGTTACTACTAGAGACAACCTGGCGACCACAAGATAACAACTGTGCACCACTAAGAACAACAGTGTTCCAATAGAGACACTGTGTACCCACTAAGACAACTAGTGTACCACTTGAGACAAACAGTGTAACCACTAGAGACACTGTGAACCACTATAAGACACATCTTTGTACCACTAGAGACAACTGTGTACCACTAGGAGACAACTGTTACCACTAGTTGACAACTGTTTACCACAAGAGGTTCAACTGTGTACGCACTAGAGACCAACTGTGTATACCACTAGAGACAACTGTTTAACCACTAGATTCAACTTGTACCACTAGAGCAACTGTGTAACCTTAGAGACAACTGGTATGATCTAAAGAACTACTTGAGACAACTGTGTACCACAAGAGACAACTGTGTACCACTAAGAGAACAACGATTGTACCACTAGAGCAACTGTGTACCACAAGAGACAACTTGAACCACAAGAGACATCAGTGAATACCACTAGAGACAAACTGCGACCACAAGAGACAACCTGTGTACCACTTGAGACAACTGTTTACCACAAGATCACTGTGTACCACTAGAGGACCTCTGTGTTTCCACTAGAACAAACTGTGTACCCCAATAGAACAAAAACGGTGTACCACTAGAGACTACTGATGCCCACTAAGACAACTTGAGTCCCACTAAGAGACAACTGTGAACCACTAATACAAGCTGTGTACTTCTAGAGAGAGACAACTGCATAACCACTAGAGACAACTTGTGTACCCCTAGGGATCAACTTTGTACTCCATCTAGAAGACAACTGTGAACCACAAGAGACAACTTGTATGACGTATAGACCACTAGAGACAACGTGTGTACCATTTTCTAGAGACAACAGGTTACAACTAGAGACAACTTTTGTACCACTAGAGACAATTGAGTACCACTTGGTATAGACAACTTGTGTTCACTAGAAGACAACTTGTACCACTAGAGACCAACTGTGGGGTACCACTAGAGACAACTGTGAACTACAAGAGATAACTTGTACCACAGATCAACTAGAGAACAACTAAGACATCAGTGAACCCCACAGAGACAACTGTTACCACTAGAGACAACTGTGTACCACTAAGACAACTGTGTACCAATAAGACATCTGTGTATCCACTAGAGACTACTGTGTACTACTAGAGACAACAGCGTACCACTAGAGACAACTGTGAACCACTAGTAGACAACTGTGTTCCAATGAGACAACTTTGTACCACTAAGACACATGCGTACGCACTAAGACAACTGTGTACCACAAAGACATAAGTGTAACCACTAGAGAACAACTTTTATTGTACCACTAGAGACAACTAGTGTTACCACTAGAGACATCTGTGAACCACTGAGAGACAACTGATACCACTAGAGTCAACTGTGATACCAACTAGAGTACATTTGTTACCACTAGAGACAACGGTTGTACCACTAGAGACATACTGAGTACCACGAGAGACAACTGTGTCCCACTAAGACCTTGTAAAAGGAATTTTTAACTAGAAAAACTGCCACTAGAGAAAATGTGTCCCCATAAAAAGTTTAATAGAGAAAACTGTGTAACTAAGAAACTGTGTCCCCGGAAATTGTACCCTAGAGCAACTGTACCACTGGGAACAACGTGTCCCTAGAGAAAACTTGTCCCACTAGAAAATGTGTACCACTAGAAACGGTTACCACTAAAACAAACTGTGTCCCCAGAGACAACTGTGTACCACTGAGCAAACCGGTACCACTGAGAACTGTGTACCACTAAAAAATTTTCCCAAAAAACGTTACCCACTAGAAAAATGTTTAGAAATTTTAAAAGAAATGTGACCACTGAGAAAACGGGGTCCACTGGGGACAACTGTGTCCCAGAAAAAAACCCCTAGAAAACTGTGTACCCCCCCCCCCCCCCCCCAAAAAACCAAAAAACCCCCAAACCACCCCAATTTAAAAAAACCCAATTTTTTAAAAAAATACCCCCCCCTTTACATAAAACAACTGTGAAACCCAAGGCCTTTAAACGGAAAAAAAAGGTCCAGGAAACTTGAAAAAAGGAAACTTTGCCCTAAAAAAAGGTTTCCCCTAACCGGACCATTGGCCCAATGGTTTGGAAAGGAACTGGAAAATTGGCCCAAATTTAAAGGCCTTTTCCCATTAAAAACAATGTGTCCACTGAGACAATGTTAAAAAAAATTGACACCTAGAGACAATGTGACCACTGAAAAAATGTGTACCCAAAGAACTTTTTAAACAAGAAAATGTGTCAATAGAGGGAAACCACTAGAGACAAACTGTGCCCTTAAGGAAAATTTTACCAAAAAATTTGGGGCCTAGAGAAATTGTCCCACTAGAGACAATTTTTACCCGGAATTGTACCAAAGACATTGGGACCATAGGACAACTGGCCCCAAAAAAATTTTTTCCCAAAGACTTGGCCCAGGAAAAATTTTCGGCACCCTTTTGCCCATAGAAAACTGGCCCCATAGAGCAACGCCCCGAGACAGTGACCACTAAGACACTGGTACCCTGGGGAAAAATTTTTCCATAGAGAAAATTTTTTAAAAAAAAAACCCAAGAAATTTAAATAAGACAACGGTACCCGGGCCCTTTGTTAAACAAAGCCACAAAAACTTTGGGCCCCCACTTTTGTAAAAGGGGAAACATTTAAAAACGGTTTTTCCCCAAAACACTGTGTACCACTAGAAAAAATTTTCCAAGACAACGTGTACCATGAGCCTTTTCCCAAAAAAGTCCCCCTAGAGCAACGGGTTTCCACGGAGACATTGTTAAAAAGGGTGTAATTGAACTTGACCACAAAGGAAACAATTTGTGCCCAAAAAATTTTACCATGGAAAACCCAAGAAATGGTACCATTTTGGCCCGGAAAGGCCCCCCGGGGAAACGGGTTTCCACTGGAAATTTCCCTAGAGACAACTGTGTACCACTAGAAAAACCTGTGTCCATAGAGAAAAATTGCTTTGGGAAAAAAAAGGCCCCTAGAGAAACTTTTTCCAAAAACCCTGGTCCATAGAGACACTGTGAAACCCAAAGGACAACCCACTAAACAACTGTGTACCCAAACAACTGGTCCCACTAGAGCAACTGTGTACCCTAAAAATTTGGTTCCACGGGCACAACCCCTAAAAAGGCCCCTAAAATTGGCCCCCGGAAACTTGAAAAGAAATTTTAAAAAATGGGAAAACTGTGCCCAAGGACAGGGGCCCAAAAATTTTCCCCGGGAAAAAAAAAATTTTGCCATAGAGACAATGTGTCCCCACTAGAGAAAATTTCCCCCTTTAAGAACATTTACCACTAGAGAAACTGTGCCCCACAAAGGAAAAATGTGTACCGAGACCCGTGTAACTAAAACTGGAAAAAAAGGGAAAAAAAGGCCCCTTAAAATTTTTACAAAAGGGGAAAAAACAGGGGAAAACCAACTTGAAAACCCCCTTTTCCATAGAAAACTGTTTTTAAAGGGAAAATTTGTACCCTGGGAAGGCCCCGGACAACGGCCCACTAAACAAGGACCGGACTTTTGGCCCGGACTGGGCCCCCACCAGGACAATTTTACCGGGGCTTTGGGAACGGAAACCCCGAAAAAAAAGTTCCACTAGAGAAAACCACAAGACAACTGTGTACAAGAAAAGGGTAAACAAAAATGTGTCCCCGGGGTTTCCCCAAAACGGGCCACAAAAAGGCCCCCCTAAACAATTTGGCCCCGGAAAAACAAACCGGGAAAAAGGCCAAAAAAACTGGTAATAGGAAAAAGGGTTCCAAAGGGTTCCCCTACCCCCCTGGGGGTTTTTTCAGAGCCACTGTGTACCAAAAAATTGGTACCACTGGAAAATTGTTACCACAGGAAAAACTGGTTCCACGGAAATTTGGTACCAAGAAATTGTTCTTGAGACAACGTGTACCATTAAAAACTTTTAAACCAGACACTGTGTCCACTAGGAAAATTGAACCCTAAGAAAACTGTGTCCCCTAGAGACACTGTGTACCACTAGAGAAAATTTTGCCCCCCTTTACTTGAACAAAAAATTTTTAAAAAAGGGCCAAAGGGAAATTTAAAAACTTTAAACAAAACTTTTAACAAAAAATTTTTCCCAAAGGAAAGGGCCCCCAAGAACAACTGTTTTCATAGAAAAACTGTGTAAACAGAAAAGGTAAAAAAAATTTTTAAAAAACTTGTCCACTAGAGACAATGGTACCACAGAGAAACTGTGTACCACGAAGACAAATTTGGTACACGAGAAATGTTACCACTAGAGAAATGTGTCACTAGGAATTTACCATAGAGAAACTTGTCCCCACAAGACACTGTGTAACAAAAGACAACTTGTTTCCCACTGAGAAAACTGGTCACTAGAGACAACTGGTTACCCCAGAAAAACTTTTCCCCCATAAGGGCACTTGTACCACTAGGACAACGGGGTTACATAGAGACATGTTACCTAGAACAACTTTTTCCCAGAGACAACTTTTAAACCCAAAGACAACTTTGTCCATAGAGACAACTGTGTACCACTGGGAAAAAAGGGGACAATGAAAAAAATTTACCATAAGAAAAATGTTCCCCAAAAAAAATTTCGGCAAACTGGCCACTGAAACCCGGAAATGGAAATTTGGACCCTTTAAAGGGAAAATTTTTCCCACTGAGACATGTGTCCACTAGAAACTGTGTACAAAAACCCCTTTAAAAAAAATTGTACCTAGACAAGGGACCACTGAGACAACTTTTCCATAGAGCACGGTAAAAAGGAAAACTGTGACCACTAAGAAACTGTGTCCATAGAAAACTGGTACCCTGAGACAATTTCCCCCAAAGGACAAGGGACCCTAAGAAATTGTACCAGAAAACTGGTACCACTAGAGAAACTTGTCCCTAGAGAATTGGTAACAAGACTTTTGTTTCCCCAAGACAACGGCCCCCAAAGGAAACGGGTACCACTAGAGAACTTGTCCCCAAAACAATTGTCCCACTAGAGAAATTTGGTACCACTGGGGCCAAAGGGACATTTCACAGGAAAACTTGGGTGTCCCATTTGAAAAATTGTACACTAAGACAAGGGTTTTAAAACAAGGGAAACCCAAACAAGGCCCCAAAACAAAATTTTTAAAAAATTTGTGTACACCAAACAACGTGTCCACTAGAAACTGTGTACCATAGAAAAACGTTCCAAACAACTTTTTTGGAACACTGGCCGGCCCCCGGCCCCCTGAAAGGCCCCCGGCCCCGGGGCCAAGGCCCCCTGGCCCCAAAATTTTAATAGAAAAAAAAGTTTTTTGGAAACTGGACCACTAGGAAAGGTCCCAAGACAACTGTGCCCCAAAGGGACAACGGGAAACCAAAAACGTGTCCCACAGAGACAACGGGCCACAAGACAACTGTGTACCCAAAAGCGGGCCAAAGAGAAAACTTGTCCATAAAAAAAAAGGCAAAAAAACCCTTTTTACCATAGAAAAACTTTTAAAAACTAAAAAACCCTTGTCCCAAAAAAAAAAAACCCCAAGGAACAATTTTAACCCGGAACCCGGGAAAATTTGGTTTTCCACTAGGACAACGTTACACTAGAGAAACTTTTTTGAGAAAAAAGTGACCATAAACAATGTGTACCAAAGACAAGGGTTTACAAGACAACTGTTACAAAAAGGGAACTTGACAAGGTTTTAAAAGGAAAACGTGTCCCGAACAACTGTGTCCATAGAGACAAAAAAAGAGACACCCCGGGAAAAAAAATGTTAAAAAAAAAAATTTTTCCATTGGGAAAAATTTTTTCCACTAGGAAACTTTAACTCAACTGGTACCACTAGAGAAATTGTGTACATGGGGAACCCTTTGGACAACTGTTACCCTAAGAAAAAAACCCCATAGGCAAAAGGTACCCTGGAAAAGGCCCCTTAAGCCGGGCCCCCTAGAGACAACGGGGCCCCTTAGGAAAACTGTGTCATAGGGGGTTTTTTCCAACTAGAGACAACTGTGTCCCCAAGAGAAAACTTTTACCCTAGAGAACTTTTACAAAAAACTGTGACCATAAAAATGTGAAACCACTAAGAAAAATTTTTCCCTAAAAAAACTGTGTCCCCAAGAACATTTTTTACCACTAGAGAACTTGTCCAAGAGAACGTGTCCCACTAAAAACAACCCTAGAGACCTTTTCACTAGAGAAAACGGTTTACCAAAAAAATTTTCCACAGAAAAAACTTTTCACTAAGACACTGTGTAAAAAAAAAAAAAGAAATTGGGCATAAAAAATTTGTAACTGGGGACAACTGTTGCCATAGAACAACTTTCCCATAGAGAAACTGTGTCCCACTAGAAAAACTGTGTACCCTGAGACAACTGGTCCAAGACAATTGTCCCCCTAGAGACACTTTTTCCACTAAAAAAAGGGTACCCAAAAAGTTCCCCTAAAAAAGGTACCATAGGTTTTAAACAAGGAACAAACATTTTCCCTAAAAATTTTAAAGCAACAAACCCCCCAAAACCCATAAGACAACTGTTTCCACAAAGGGGAAAAAATGTTTACCATGAGACAAATTGTACCACTAGGAAAACTGTGTCCCTAGAGACAATTTTCCAAGGGAAAAACTGTGTCCACTAGAGATTTTTACCAAATTTTTCCTGGGAAAACCCTGGTCCCAAAGGAAATTTGTAAAAAACCCGAAAAGAAACTTTTACCAAAGGAAAAGGTTCCCACAAAGGAAAACTGGCCACTGAGTTTCCTGTACAGGAAATTGTGCCCTAGAGAACTGGTCCACAAGAAAAGTTTAAAGGGGCAACGGTTTACCACTGGGAAACTTGTACCCTGAGCTCGTGTCCACTAGAAAAAAATGTGTCCATAAAATTTTTTTCCAAGAGAAACTGTGTCCAAGAACAATTGACCACTAAGACAACTTTTTTCCCAGGACACTGTTCCACTAAGAAACTGGTACCACAAGAAAAATTTAAAAAAAATTTTTCCACTGGAAACTGTGTACCACTGAGAAAACTTGTACCCCCAAAAATGGTACCACTAAGAAAAGTGTACCACTGGACCCCTTCCCGAGACACTGGTACCTAGAGAAATGTGTACACAAGCCCCTTTGTTACCCCAAAAACAATTGTACATAGAGACAAGGTTACCAAAAAATTTTTTTCCCAAAAAACTTTAACTGGGAAACTGGTACACAAACAAGGGTTTAACTAGAAAACCCCAAAAGCAATTTGTACCACAGACATTTTGGTACCATGGGAAAACTGTGACCACTAGAGAAAACTGTGTCCAAGAGAAAACGTGTAACTAAGAAAAATTGTCCACAGAGCAATGTGTACCACTGGACAACTGGTCCCCAAAGAAAACGTGAAAAAAATTTACCCGGGCCCCGGCATGGAAACTGGACCACAAAAATGTTCCACTAGAGACAACTTTCCCAAAAACCCTTTTCCCACTAGAGAAAGTGCCCCCCTTTGGGACAAATTTAAGCAACTGGACCACAAGAACTGTGTCATGGGAAAAACACTAGAACAATTTGGTACCACAAAGACAATGGTACCAAAAAAATTTCCTAGAGCAATTTACCATTAGAGAAAACTTTTCCCACTAGGACAATTGTCCCGGAAAATTTTTGTACCACAGGACAATGGTCCCCCTTAGAAAAAAATTTTAAAGAAACTTTTAAAAAATTTTTAAAAACGGGGAAAACAAAAAACTTTTAAACCCAAGGGAAACTTTAAAAAAGGCTTGTCCCATAGGACAATGTGTACCACTAGAGAAAATGTGTACCACAAAAAAATTACCACTAGAGAAAAATGTTTTCCCATAAGAGACAACTGTGTCCACTGGGAAAATTGTGTCCATAGAGCAAGTGTACCATAGAGAAAGTGACCACTAGAGACAACTTTTACCCCAAAAAAGAGAAAACTGTTAAAAAAACTGTTCCCGGGAAAAAACTGGCCCACTAAAAAACCCTTTGTACCAAAGGGAACCCCAAAAAAAACCCCCAAAATTTTCCACTAGAAACTTTTTCCCATAGAGAAAGGACACAGAGAAAGGTACAAAAAAACCTTTTCCCTAAAAAATGTCCCCCGGCAACTTTCCACTGGAAACGTTTCCCCTAGAGACAATTTTTCATGGGAAAAATGTGCCACTAAAAATTTTGGGCCCCAAAAAAATTTACCACTAGAAAACTGTGTACCCTAGAACAACTGTGAAAACCCAAAAACCCCCCAAAAAATGAAACCGGGGAAAACTTTCCACTAGAGAAACTGTGTCCACAAACACTGTGTACCATAAGACAATGTGTACCCTGGAAAAATTTCCACTAAGAAAAATTTTTAAAAAATTTAAAAAAATTTTTCCCTGGGAAACACGGCCCACTGGTTTTTTAAAAAAAAACTTGGAAAAGGTAATTTTGGGTAATTTAAACTAGGCCCCAAAAAAAGGCCCCGGTTTTTTCCCCATGGAACACTGTGTCACAAAAACTGTGACCCCTAAGAAAAATTGCCACTAGGAAACTGTGTCCCCAAAATTTAAGGAAAGGGGACAAGAAAACTGTTTACCCTAGAGAAACGGTACCAAGAAAATTGTCCACTAGAGAACTTGTACCACTAGGCCCCCCAAAAACTTTCCCTGGGAAAAATTTCCCTTTAAGAAAACGTGTCCCCAAGAAACTGTGTACCACTAGAGACAAATTTTTTCCATGAGACCTGTGTACACAACAAATTGGTACCAAGAGACAATGTGCCCACTAGAGAACTGTGTCCCCACTAGAGAAACTGTGAATGAGCAACGGGTCCCACTAGAGAAAATGGTCCCCTAAGCAATGTGTCCATAGAAAAAATGTGTCCACTAGAGACAACGTGTCCCATGAGACAATTTACCACTAAAACAACTGTTCCCACTAGAGACAACTGTGAACAATTTTAAAAGAAAGTTACCCTGGACCTGTGTCCCATAGAGAAAACTGTGTACCACTAAGACAACTGGTCCATGGGGAACAATGGCCCAAAAATTGAAAGGCCACTGTGTCCCAAGAAAACCTGTTCCACAGAAAAAACGTGTACCTCCTTGAACAACTGGTCCCGAGAACTGTGTCCATAGAGAAAACGTTCCCATAGGAAAATGGTCCCACAGAGACAAACTGTGTCCACTGAGCCTGTTTTCCTTAGAGACAATTTTTTGGACCAAAAAGGGACAACGGGTGTACCATAGGACAACGTGTACCACTAGAACAACGGTGTACCCTAGAGAACTGGTACCCTAAAAACTGGTCCCATAGGGGAAAACTTTTTAAACCCCTAGAGACAACTGTGTCCATAAGCCTGGTACCACAAGGGCCCGTGTACCATAGAGAAAATGGTACCCAAAAACAACTGTTCCACTAAGCAACTTGTCCCATTTAAGCAACTGTGCCCAAAAAGACAACTGTGAAACCCCCCGGCACGTGCCCCACTAGAGACTGTGTCCCACTGGAAAAGGGTTTACACAGAACAACGTGTCCCACTGAAAAAACTGTGTCCACAGAGACACTGTTACCACTGGGAACAATGTGTACCACTGAAAAAATTGGTCATGAGAAATGTGTAAAGAAAAATTTGTACCTTTGAGACAACGTCCACTAAGACCTGTTAACTAGAGCCCTTTTCACTGGCAACGGTCCCATGAGAAACTGTTCCACGGGGCCCCGTGTCCACTAGAGAAACTGTGTACCACTAGAGCAACGGTACCTAGGCAGGGGTTACCATAGACAATTTTGTCCCAAAGGAAAACTGTGTCCACTAGAGAACGTGCCCCACTGGAATGTGTCCACTAGAGCAAGTTTACCTAGAGAAAAAGTGTACCACTGAGAAACTGTGTCCCATAGAAAAACCCTTTTCCCATGAGCAACTGTGTACACTAGAGAAACTTTGTCCCAGGCAACTGGTACACTGGACACTGGTCCACTAGAAAAACTGTGACCCTAGAAAAAAATGGTCCCACTAGGCAGGGCCCAAACAATTTTACACGGACAAGTGTACCACTGAAAAAAAACTGTTTTTCCCCCTAGAGACAATGTGTCCACTAGAGCAACGTTCCCCGAACTGTGACCACAGAGAAAAAGGGTACCATAGAGACACTGTGGACAACTAAAGGACAACTGTGCCCATGAGCCAATTTTGGTCCATAAGAAAAATTGTACCAAGAGACAACTTGTTCCACTGAGACACTGTGACCACTAGAGAAAATGTGACCACTAGAGAAACTGTGTAACGAGACAACTGTGTCCCATAGAGAATTGTTACCACTAGGAAATGGTACCACTAGGAAAACTGTGTACCATAGAGCAACTGTGTACCATAGGACTGGTCCCACTAGAGAAAAACGTGTACCAAGACTCTGTGTACCACTAGAGACATGTGTCCCCTTAGAGACAACGTTCCACAAAGGAAAACTGTTCCACTAGGCAACGGGTTCCCATAGAGCACTGTGTACCACTAGAAACTTTTTTCAAGAGACAATGTTTTCACAGAAAAAATGTGTACCCGAGACAACTTTGTACCACTAGAGACACTGTGTACCATAAGCACGTGTCCACTAAGAATTTGTGTACATAAGACAACGGGTTTACCCCAGAGAAAACTGTTCCATAGGAAACTGTGTCCCATAGAAAACCCCTGGTTTCCACTAAGAAACGTGTACATTTAGACAACGTGTCCCAAAGAAAATTGTCCCTAGAAAAACTGTGTACCATTTAAAGACAACTGTTTAAAACTGGACAACAGGATTTTACCTAGAGAAAAGGTTACCCAAGAGAAACTGGTCACAGAACAACTTTTTCCACTGGACACTGTGCCCCAAAACCAACGTGAGAAAACGGGGGACCCAAAGGAAAACTGTGTACCAAGAGAAAAACTTTTAATAGGAAAACTGTGTCAAAAGGACAATGGTCCCATAGGACAACTTTTCCCCACGGGGGCACGTTTACATAGAGACAACTGTGTCCCATAGAGCAATTACCACAGAGCAACTTGTCACTGGAGACAACTGTTTTCCACTAAGACAACTGTGAACTAGAGACAACTTTCCCCACGGGAACAACTGTGTCCCAATAAAACAACTGTACCAAAGACACTGGTACACTAGAGCAACTTGTCCCCGGGCGGCCATAAAAACAACTGTTACCACTGAGAAAACGGGTTTTTACCCTAGAGAAATTGTACCCTAGAGACAATGGTCCCACTAGAACACTTTTAACCAAAAGACAATGTGTACACTGAGACAATGTTCACTAGAGACACTGTGTACCCTAGAGACAACGTGTACACTAGAGACAACGGTCCATAGAGACAACTTTGTACCACTAAGACATCTGGTACCACTAGAGAAAACTGTGTACCATGGGAACAACTTGTACCACAGAGACAACTGTTACCTAAGAAATGTGTACCCCTAGAGAAAACTGTTACCACTAGAGCAACTGTGTACCACTAGCCCACTGGCCATAAGACAATTTTGGACCACTAGGCAATGGTACCACTAGGAAAACTTGTAACTAAGAAAACGTGTACCCTAGAAACTGGTACAATAGAGACCGGGGTACCATAGAGACAACGTGCCCATAGAGCAACTGTGCCCCACTAGAGACAACTTGAACCACAAAGGGACATGTGTACCACTAGAGACAACTGTGTCCCACTGAGACAATGGTACACAGAGACAACTGGCCCAAACTAGAGAAAACTGGTTCCCAGGACAATGTGCCCCCTTTAGAGACAACTGGTACCCAAGACAACTGTGTCCCATAGAGACAACTTGTACCATAGAGAAAACTTGTCCCACTAGAGAAAACCCTGTGTCCATGAGAAAATGTGTCCCACTGGAAACTGGTACCACTAGGGCAACGTGTCCCACAGAGAAAAACGGGTTTTCCACTAGAGACCTGTGCCCACTAGAGACAACTGGTACCACTAGAGAAAAATTGGTACCTAAGACAAGTTACCACTAGAGAAAAAACTTTACCACTAAGAACTGGTACCATTTAGAGACAACTGTTTTAATTTAAAGGACAATTGTACACTGAGACCTGTGTACATAAGAAAATTGGGTACCATAGAGACAACGTGTACACTAGAGACAACTGTTTCCCCCTAGAGAAAACGTGTCCCATAGAAAATGTTCCCCCTGGAACTGTGTACCCCAGGGGACAATGGTACCACTGGGGAAAACTTGTACCACTAAACAATGTGTCCCATGGGGACTAGAGACAACTGTGTACCACTAGAGACTACTGTGTACCACTAGAGACTATTGTGTACCACTAGAGACAACTGTGTGCCACTAAGGACAACTGTGTACCACTAGAGACAACTGCGTACCACTAGAGACAACTGTGTACCACTAGAGACACTTGTGTACTCTAGAGGACAACTGTGTACCACTAGAGACAACTGTGTACCACTAGAGACAACTGTGTACCACTAGAGACAACTGTGTACCACTAGAGACATCTGTGTACCACTAGAGACAACTGTGTACCACTAGAGACAACTGTGTACACTAGTGACAACTGTGTACACTAGAGACAATCTGTTTACCACTAGAGACAACTCATAGGAAAACTGTGTACCACACAGAAAAACTGTGTGCCACAAAGGGACAACTGTGTACCATTAAGACATCTGGTACCATTTAAGAAACTGTGTACCACAGGCAACTGTGTAACACAAGACAACTTGTACCCTAGAGACAACTGTCCCCACTAAACTATGTGTACCACGAGACAACTGTCTCCCCAAGAGACATCTGTGTTCACAGAGACAACTGTGTATCACTGGACATCTGTGTACCACAAGAAAAACTTGACGACTAAACAACTGTGTACGTTATCGCCCCTACTTCACTCCTTTATATACAAAAAAAAGGCCGGGTTTTTAAAATAAGTTGAAAATAATATACGCGAACCATTTTATTATAGCTAGATAAAGCAGGTTCACTATATATTATTATCGGGTAAGTATAAAACAAAAGTACTTCTTGTATTTATTGTATAAATACCTTTCCCCATGATTTTTAAAAATAAATATTATATTATATTATTATTGGGTTAGGTATTAAAATTTTTAACCACTACGATGACCAATTGGTGGTTCTAGTGAGCCACGCGTCGCCTTTGGCGAGTGAAGTCATACTATAAAGTAGTTGAGTGAGTCAGTCACCCCTAGCTCTGACTCGTACGGGTCTTCAACCCAAAGCTCCAGCTTAAACAAAAAATTTTAACAAAGCTTCCCTTTCCCTTGTCTGGTAATTCTGTAAACTTAAAAAAAATAACTATTTCTTTTCCCCTAACCTTTCTAAAAGAGTAGATATTAATTGAAATTTTTTTTCATACTTTTAATGAAATTTTGAATTTAAATTTGGGGTTTCTTCTGTATGTTTTTTTCATTTATAATTATTGTGGTTATTTTAATTCACTAACCAAATACCAAAAGCAAAATGATTGGTAAAAAAATAAAGCTAACAAAAAAAAGGGAGTTATTTGTCCCCCCTATTTTTACGGTGAAGATTAAGTCGTAAAAAATGGTTGTCTGTCCGGGACTCTTCCCCTGAATACAATTTGTTTTGCATTAAAATTAAGCTCCCTTGCGAGAATTAAAAAAGGGTCCAGAATTAAGTCATTATTAAAATGAATTAAAACAGGGGCTACCTTGACATTTTAAAATTACAGAGTTTTTGGCAAATGTAGACAGTTAGAATCCCTTTATAAAATACCATAGGCAGAGACTCTTAGCCCCTAAAAAGGGTAGTTTTATTCCGAAAACCCAAGCAATCCCCGAACAGTTTGGAAAGTATTTTATTTTCAGTTTGAGAAGTAGAAATCCCACGGACGGGAACCCTTTAAAATTTTAAAAAGTTGAACCAGGGTTTACAAGGCCTTACTACTCATCCTCTCAAACCCTTCCCCCGTTCTTTTCCCCGGGATATTTTCGGTGGTTGGGAACGAACCCTCAGTAAAATAGGGGAAAATTTTTGGGAGGGGTGCTCGTCCCAAAATCTTCCGGAGAAGACGCCCGAACCCCCTTCGGTGTCTTCCCCTTTGGGAATTTCACGTCCGAACAACCTAGAGAGAATAAAGCATATTCTATTACAAAACTCTCAATCGAAGCTAGAAGACGTCAAACGGAAGAAATTTAGGCGTAAAAGGGTTTCTTTTTGAAAAAAGCAAAGGGAGTTCCGGAAGAAGAGACTGAAAGAGCACGGAACCCGGGGTTTGACTTGCATAAACAGCTCAAATGGTCCCAAATTTTTAACGAAACAGACTTAGATGAATTCTTTAAAAATTTTTGAAAATCAGGCACGTTAAATGGGCTGGCCCAAAGACAAAAGGGGCCAATTGCTGCACACATCTCTATAGGGAAAAAAGGGGCCAGTTTGTGTCGCCTCCTTACCATATGAGTTTTTGTCCAGTCGACGTAGTAAAAAACTATTTTAGAAGCATATACAGCCCCCTTTGTTATCAAATAGCTTTTCTTTCCATGAAAGGGCAAAAGGACAAACTTATTAATTTTCCCCGGGGGAAAGCATGGGGCGTTTAAACGTTGGTGGTCGAGTTTCTGGGGTCACGTTAAAAGTCTATCAAAATTTAAATTTTACTAAAGATTTGTAGAAAAATTTTCCAGAGGGAGTTCGCCAGTATTTGTTGGCCACCCGGGCAAACGACGTTGTTAGAAATGCCGCGCTGGAGAAATTTCGAGTTTTCCCCGGGGTTGGTACAATCTGAAACACCGGGGTTAAAAAACCCCAAAAAACAAACCCAAAAAAACCTGCAAAGCCTTTCGGAAACGACCTCCCCAAACCCTTCACTCCCGTTAACAAGTAAACCCGAAGAAAAACCCCAAAATTTCAATCGAGCCCATCCTATAGAAAAATAGGTCAGGGGAAAAAAATTTTAAAGTTCGTACTGTTCGAAGCTGGGCATTTTAAATCACAATGCTTTAAGCGTGATAGGGCCGGGGAAGGATCCTCCTTAAATTGCCCCAACAAATCAACCCTCTACACTCACCCAAAGGAAGTCCAGCCAAGATAGCCCGCCCTGTCCCAAAAAAGAACAATCCCCGTTGACTAACAAAAAAGGGTACACGTCGAACTGTCAAGAGCTATAGTCCTACTTTTCCAAAAGAAAAGTAAAAAATTACGATAGCCAGTTGTTGCAAAAAAATTCTTTTAGGGATACGGGGTCCTATTTAAAACATTATTAAGAAAGGATGTTATCATTCCCGCCAATCATATACGGGTTTCGACGCTCTGTTGGGAAAGCATGGGGCTCCATTACGCGAGTACCCCTGTACAAGTTATTGTTGAAACTCCTATTTTACAGGCTGGAGCAAGGGAGTGTCTCCAACAAATTCCCCCCATAAAAGACGAGACCTTTTGAGGGAACGACTTGCGGAAAAGGGAAATTTGGGGAAAGGCCCATGTTTGGAAAATCCCCGAGGAAAAATTACGTCATCGGCCCGACAAGGGAAACCTACCCTTTTCCCCCTTAGCGTATAACCCGGGCGATGACCAAACATTTCGCTTTTTCCATTGGCATCAAGGAAGTCTGGACGACGCGCGTAGGGTAGAAATATTCAACGAAAGCCGGTGTAACCCAAACAATCCCCCCAAAACCGATACATTCCAAGTCGGTGGTTTCCGAAATAGATTTATTTCAAAGGGAGAATCTAGTAAGAAACCCCAAATGACCCCCCCTTTAAAGTGCCCTCAGGAAGCTTGCTGTGTTGGGAGAAGAAGCCTTAAAAAGTGCAGCTCTTACTTTTTGGGGAAGGAAATTACTGAAAAAAAAAAGGGATCTCTTAAAATGATCATTACTGGCTTGCCTCCCCCTTTAGAAATTAGCAGAAAAGTTTGCTCATGCATCCTCAAGGTGGCATCTGGGAAAAAAAGACTTTTAGAAAAATTGCAAACACTTCACAGGGCCAAAATAAAGGGAAAAGGGGAAAGGGTATGAAAAGAAGTTTTTCCTGTGTCAACTAAGGGGCAAACCTGCACAAAATCCCCACCTGCCCCGTTGAACCCTATACAAGTAACAGGCAAACCCCTTTTCAGTCTGGGATGACGTGTCGGCCCGCTACCCAAGATCGGCAGGGCAACCAGTTCCTGTTCACCATCGGGGACCGTCACCAGGTACCCGGGAAGCGTTCCCTCAGGAGGTTTTAATCCCTCGCCTTAGGAGAGCACGTTAAGTTTTTTTCCCTCCTTTTTTTTTTTTTGGATTTCCAAAGAGAAGTTCAATCGGATAAAGGGTCAATTTTATTCAAAATTTTTTCCGTGAACCTTGGCTCGTTAGGGTCAAGAGGGTTTTTACGCACGGCCTTCCCCCCCAAACACAAGGCGTGGGGGAAAAAGGTTCCACAAACTTTGAAGATTATGATGAGGTCCATTTTTTACAGTATTCCAAAGATTGGGATAAAGGGTATTCCACTACTCTTTTTGCCCTAAGAAAAGCGAACAAGACAACTTAAATTTTTTCGCCATTTGAGCTAATATAGGGCATAAAATTAGAGGACCAGTACAGTTCTCAAAGAAGTTTGGACCGGGGAAGAAACGCCGATTTTTGGGGAGCTCTCCACCTTAATGAAAGAACGCCTGATAGTAGAGAATTGGCCGCCAAAAAATTACGAAAAAGCAAAAGGGTAAGATGAAGGAGGAATACGATCGTCGAACTAAACTTCGTTCATTTAAACCCAAAAATCAAGTTTTGGTTCAACGATTTCACAGGGCATGCTTAAAGCCCAAATTTGAAGGTCCTTTAGAAAACGTGAAACGCCTAAGTGACGTGAATACTTGGTAAGGACGCCCAAAAAAGAGGAATCACAAAAGGGCGTATCACATTAACCAACTTAAAACCCCATTTAAATGTTTTACCAGTTTCTACTATAACACCCTCTGAAAAAAAGAACGGGTTCCCAAAAAGTTTGGTGAAATGATGGGAATACCAGTTCTTTCTGAACAAATTTGACGCCTTAAAAAAATTTAAATTCTCTACTGAAAATCTGGAAGTGGGCAAAGGACACGAAATAAATCCCGGGTTAAGGCAAATCTCCACCTATTCAATGACTCCCCCAAACCCTGTAGGGTGTGCACGATGTTACCCCCAGAGAACCTCTCCAACAAGCAATCTCCCTAAAGGGATCCCAAAAAACAAGGTGAGCTAGAGGGAAGGTGAACTCTTAAATCTCACACGGGTATAAAACCAAATAACAGTCCCCTTTGGGGATCCCCGTGCTTTCTAGTCCCCAAACCCGAGGGCTTCCCCCTATGTGCAAGATTTTAGAAAAATCAATGCTGTAACATAAACCCGTGGGGTTTTCCAAAACCCAAAATTGACGACTTAATGACAAGGTCTCGAGAGCTAAGTATATCAGTAAATTGGGCTTGTTAAAAGGGTATTACCAAGTCCCGTTGTCACCAAAACTCAAGAGATATCGGTTTTACGATACCTGGTGGGCCCAACAAGTATTGCGTTATGCCCTTCGGTTCTGTAACGCGGCCTCTACGTTCGCGTATTTTGAAAATACTTACGGGCGGATTGGACGGAGTAGAAACTTTCTTAGACATTAGTCGTATACAGCGACAGTTGGCCCCAACACCTAGACACTTAAAGCCTTGTTTGACCCTTAAGTAAACATAATTTTACAGTGAATTTTTTCCAAGTGGAGTTTGGCCCGACGAAAATTAATACTTAGGTTTCGGATTGGACAAAGGGGGTCGTCCCTTTTAAGCCCAAAATAAAGGCCCTCTTGAAATTTTTCCTACCCTAAGGTAGGAAAAGCGTATCAAGATTTTTTTGGAGTTGCCGGGTTTCACCGTCGGTTCTTTTCCGAATTTTTTACAGGTACTTTTCCCCCAACTGAAATTTAAAAAGTCCAAAAACAAAGTTTTTATGGACTCAGGGCTGTGAAATTGCTTTTAATCGTTTAAAAGATTTTATCCTCTTCCCCAGTATTGTAAGTCCTGATTTAATAAACCATTCAATTACAAATAATCCCGTGCGTAGCTTTGGGGGGCCGCATTTTTACAGAAGGTCCAAAAACTGACCTATTACAACCTTTTTCTTTTTTTTTTTTAAGTTAAAGAAACACCAAATTTAATTATTCAACTATAGAAAAAGAAGCCTTAGCTTCGTTGTAGCCTAAAATTTTGATGTATATTTAGGATCTTTTACCCATCAATTTTCGGGTACTTTCCCATCAAAATCCCCTTTACCTTCAAAATTCATGAAATCGAAGAACGCCCGAATACTTCTTGGGCTTTGAAGAATTCAAACCCTTCTCTATTTCCATTTCCCAAAAAAAGGAAAAAACATAATCTCATTCTATGCCCTTCTAGGCCCTTTAAATTTTATTAATAACCTTTATTTTTAACTAGAGTCGGTACTTTTTGACCATCTAGTTGTGGAAAAGTGAATTTATGTGGGGCTGCTGTCTATGTTCAACCCCTGCTACTATGACGATGCTAAACCCAAAACCCCAGAGAGTACAATTTTAAAGGGGACCCCTCGTCAGAGGGGGGGGGTTTATGCGCCCACTTTACTCCATTATTACAAAAATAAAAACCTGGTTAAATAAGTTCTGTAATAAATTCGCGAACCACTTTATTACTAGTAGATAAAGCAGGTTCGATTAAAAATTATTATCGGTACAGTAGAATCAAAAAATACTCTCATTTTATATATTGTTATTATATCTTTTTCCCCTGATTATTATAACTATAAATTTTATTTTATTATTATTAGGTTAGGTATTTTCGAAAGTGTAACCCCCTCGTAGTGACCAATTGGGGGTTTAGATTGACGCCACGCTGCCCCTTTTGGCAGAGCTGAAAGTCATACTTAATATTTTAGTGAGTCAGTCAGCTCCTAGCTTGACTCGGTACGGGTCTCAACCCAAAGCTCCTAGCTTAAAAAAAAAAACTTTATACAAAGTCTTGCCTTTGCCATTAGTCTGGTAATTCATGTCACTTATAAAAGAAACTATTTCGTTACCCTTACCCCTTTCTAAAAATAGATTATTAAATTGAATTATTTTTTCATATCTGTTTAATTGGGAAATTTTAACTTAAGATTGGGTTTCTTGCTGTATAGGCATTTTAATTACTTTGGTTATTTAATCACTAACCAAAAAACCCAAGAAGCTAAATGATTGGTAAAAAAATAAAGCTAAAAAAAAAATGGGTTATTTGTGCCCCTATTGTTACGGTGAAATTAAGTCGTAACATGTACCAAGACACAACTGGGGTACCACTAGAGACAAGTGTAACACTAAGAACTCTGTGTACCATAGAGACAACTGTGTACCTTAAGACAACTGTGCACCATAGAGACAACTGTGTACCACTAAGACAATGGTACCCCTGAGACAAATGTGTACCACTAAGACAATGTTACCACTAAGACATCTGTGTACTACTAGAGACACTGTGTCCACTAAGACAACGTGTACCCCTAGAGACATCTGGTACCACTAGAGACAACTTGGGACCACTAGAGACAACGTTTACCACTAGAGACAATTGTTACCACTGGAGACAACTTGTACCCTGAGACCTGGTACCCCTAGAGCAATGTGTACCCCTAGAGCAACTGTGTACAAATAAGACAACTGTTACCACTAGAGCAATTGCTACCCCTGGGGACAAATGGTACCACTAAAGACATCTGTGTACCACTGAAAACTGTGTCCCTAGAGAAACTTGTACCCCAAGAGACAACTGTGTACCACTAGAGACAACTGTGTACCACTAGAGACAACTGTGTACCACTAGAGACAACTGTGTACCACTAGAGACATCTGTGTACCACTAGAGACTACTGTGTACCACTAGAGACAACTGTGTACCACTAGAGACAACTGTGTACCACTAGAGACAACTGTGTACCACTAGAGACAACTGTGTACCACTAGAGACAACTGTGTACAACTAGAGACAACTGTGTACCACTAGAGACAACTTTGTACCACTAGAGACAACTGTGTACCACTAGAGACAACTGTGTACTACTAGAGACAACTGTGTACCACTAGAGACAACTGTGTACCACTAGTGACAACTGTGTACCACTAGAGACAACTGTGTACCACTAGAGACAACTGTGTACCACTAGAGACTACTGTGTACCACTAGAAACAACTGTGTACCACTATAGACAACTGTGTACCACTAGAGAAAACTGTGTACCACTAGAGACAACTGTGTACCACTAGAGACAACTGTTACCACTAACCCCACGTTGTACCCTAGAGACAACTGTGTACCACTAGAAACAACGGGTGTACCACTAGAGACAACTGTTTACCACTAGAGACAACTGTGTACCACGAGAGACATCTGTGTACCACTAGAGACAACTGTGTACCACTAGAGACATCTGTGTACCACTAGAGACAACTGTGTACCACTAGGGACAATTGTGTACCACTAGAGACAACTGTGTACCACTAGAGACATCTGTGTAGCACTAGAGACAACTGTTTACTACTAGAGACAACTGCGTACCACTAGAGACAACTGTGTACCACTAGAGACAACTGTGTTCCACTAGAGACAACTATGTACCACTAGAGACATCTGTGTACCACTAGAGACAACTGTGTACCACAAGAGACAACTGTGTACCACTAGAGACAACTGTGTACCACTAGAGACAACTGTGTAGCACTAGAGACAACTGTGTACCACTAGAGACAACTGTGTACAACTAAAGACAACTGTGAACCACTAGAGACAACTGTGTACCACTAGAGACAACTGTGTACCACTAGAGACAACTGTGTACTACTAGAGACAACTGTGTACCACTAGAGACAACTGTGTACCACTAATGACAACTGTGTACCACTAGAGACAACTGTGTACCACTAGAGACAACTGTGTACCATTAGAGACAACTGTGTGCCACTAGAGACAACTGTGTACCACTAGAGACATCTGTGTACCACTAGAGACAACTGTGTACCACTAGAGACAACTGTGTACCACTAGAGACTACCGTGTACCACTAGAGACTACTGTGTACCACTAGAGACAACTGTTTACCACTAGAGACAACTGTGTACCACTAGAGACAACTGTGTACCACTAGAGACAACTGTGTTCCACTAGAGTCAACTGTGTACCACTAGAGACAACTGTGTACCACTAGAGACAACTGTGTACCACTAGAGTCAACTGTGTACCACTAGAGACAACTGTGTACCACTAGAGACAACTGTGTACCACTAGAGACAACTGTGTACCACTAGAGACAACTGTGTACCACAAGAGACATCTGTGTACCACTAGAGACAACTGTGTACCACTAGCGACAACTGTATACCACTAGAGACTACCGTGTACCACTGGAGACTACTGTGTACCACTAGAGACAACTGTTTACCACTAGAGACAACTGTGTACCATTAGAGACAACTGTGTACCACTTGAAACAACTGTGTACCACTAGAGACTACTGTGTAACACTAGAGAAAACTGTGTACCACTAGAGACAACTGTGTACCACTAGAGAAAACTGTGTTCCACTAGAGACAACTGTGTACCACTAGAGACAACTGTGTACCACTAGACACAACGTTGTACCACTAGAGACAACTGTGTACCACTAGAGAAAACTGTGTACCACTAGACACAACGTTGTACCACTAGAGACAACTGTGTACCACTAGAGACAACTGTGTACCACTAGAGACAACTGTGTACCACTAGAGACAACTGTGTACCACGAGAGACATCTGTGTACCACTAGACACAACTGTGTACAAGTAGAGACATCTGTGTACCACTAGAGACAACTGTGTACCACTAGAGACAGCTGTGTACCAGTAGAGACAACTGTGTACCACCAGAGACATCTGTGTACCACTAGAGACAACTGTGTACCACTAGAGACAACTGTGTACCACTAGAGACAATTGTGTACCACTCGAGACAACTGTGTACCACTAGAGACAACTGTGTAGCACTAGAGACAACTGTGTACTATTAGAGACAAATTGCGTACCACTAGAGACAACTGTGTACCAAAAGGAGACAACTGTGTTCCACTAGAGATAACTTGTACCACTAAGACACGTGTACCACTAAGACACTGTGTACCCAAAAGAGACA
>NC_069471.1:29000593-29055018 GCF_026875155.1 Cherax quadricarinatus | reverse complement strand
TTTCCCCTTTTTTTGTTTATTCTGTAGAACTTTGTTCAAGAACATTGTAAAGACTTAGTGATTTTCGATTTGTACGATTGTGTGTCTCTTAGACATCTAAACATCTCGGGTCCTTAGTATAGCTTCTGACCTAATTTTGTACTGGTTCCTGTGTATTGTCACTCACAGTTTTTCCTATTGAACAAAGATTAGTATTATGGGAGTTTTGTAACTTTTGTGGAGGTTGCGATGGCCCTACTTAGGTGTTATAATTTTTCCTTCCTGATTCTGTGTGCGTCGCTTTGATATTGCTTGTTTTGGCTTAGCATTTTTTTGGGTTGTTCAAGCAGACTGTTGGGGTTGCCTCGTAAAGAAGTTAGTTTATTTGAGGATTTTGTCAGTCACTTGTTTAAGTCTTATTCGAGTCTTGGACATAGCTAACTATTAAAGACACTTACAGCATACACCACTTTTGACATATTTGAAAATATTTTTTAATGTTTTTTGTCCCTGACGGTATTAAGAATTATAATGTGATATGTGCTTTAGAAAAATAATTTTGAATCGAAGATTGATTTTATTTTGTTGAGTGATTTAATTTAATTGATAATATACCTCAGCAACTTTAGACTTAATAAATTTTAAATTTTAAATTTTCCTTTAGTGCCTCCCATTGTAACCAAAAGCACTATTGAACCTACTGAATTTTAAGGGTAATTGGGACAAGGATACTGACTATTTGTTACGAAAACCCATAACAGGCTGGATGCTAGAGGGCAGTCCTTTCTAGTTTCGTGGGATCTCTAAGCTTTTAAAATCGCGTTTTTGTAACAACTTTGCACTAAAGGGATCATCCACCAAAAGACTCACAGGGGGGAAAATTCCTGGGAACCCAAACTGACAGACCTCAAATTTATATGCATAACAAAAAATTTCCTAGAAAACTCTAAGAAAAGTAGGCATACTATCAAGTCGGGACATGTTCCGCAATTAGCTCCCTTTGGGTGTATCACTCATCAATTTTCCATCTCACTATGGAATTTTGCATGGGGGGAACAACACAAAACACCCAAAAGGGCCCCTTTAAAAACCCAGCAAAGGTGCAAAACAGAAAAGATAACAAATTCCCACTCATGACAGCTACTCCCCAAATTTTCAAAAGCTAATTTTTTCTCACCCTAAAGAAAAACCAACTTATTCATGTGCCTATACATACATAGAAAAATAATGAAACTAAACCCTCTACTCAAAATTCTCACCAACTTAACGGACACATGCCAAACACAAGCACAGATCCTTTTTGAGTCCCCCCGTGTCCATTCACACTGTGAAAAAAATCCATGCCCCAAAAAGGGCCCCAAAAAATCAAAATTTATTACCAAACACCAAAAGTAACCGGGCCCTGAAAAAAAATTTTAAGACTCTTTAAAAAAACTTTTCTCCCCCGGAAAAATAATCAATGCAATATTTAAAATTACCAATAATTCCACAATTTAAAGTCTTTAAATTCGACAACATAAGTAATTTGATCTCTTATTTTTATACATTTAATGCGAAAAATTTGTAAAACTTAATGCTTCAATATTGGGATTTTTAAAATAGGGCCTGAATTTAGCTCTAGTCTCAAAAACCCGGGAGTAAGGTCAAGTACGGTAAAAACCCCGAAAGGTTAAAACAGTTTGTACAGAACCAATGAGTAAACAATCTACTTGATTGGTTTTCCCCAACAAACAATATAGTTAAAAATTCGGGGTTAATGAGAGTTTGGGAAAAAGCGTCACAAATCACTTATTTTCAAAGATCAGGAGTTACCTGGAAACTGCAATCAAATTCTGCCCAAATTTTGTTGGCCTTTTCAGGGGACGAAAAATTCCTGGGGGGCTAAATTGGGGTTCCTGACTATGGGATAGGTGGGGGGTTTTGGGTTTCCCGTATGACATTTTTAGAGATAATTCTAGTGCCGCAATTTTTTTTCCGGAGGGAAAATTTAAACTAACAGAAATGATCCCATTGGGCAAAAGAGGGGCATTAATATAATATCAAAAGAGGGTAGGGCAGTTAAGAAATCAATTATTCAATTAAAGAGAGAAAATAAAAAAAAAGGAAAAAGAAAATCAAAAAAGGGGGTTTTTAGGCAAGGTACAAGGGATTCAAAGACTACCAAAAGGGTTCTTTCAGGGATACAGAAGAAGTTTTGGGGCAAGATAAACCCCCTTTGGTAATTCGATCAGATCACGATAGTGAAAAAATATGTTTTTAAAATTTTTAATACTTCCCCTCAGTTTTTACCCCAAAAAAAGGTACGGAATTCCAGAAAAATAGATTATGTAGAACAAGTGAAAACTGTGTACATTTTGGTAACTATGATAGGTTCTCAAAAAAAATAAAGAAATTGAAAACCAACAAATCCCCAGGCCCTGATGAACTGTTTGAAGGATGTTTTAAAAGGGAAAGTAAAAAGGAACTTTGCAACATTTTGCTAATCTTTTCAAAATATCATTTAAACTGCTAGGCCTGATAAAGGAAAATGGCAAATGTAAACCATTTACGGGAGGTTACAGGTCCCCCAACTTCGAACTGTAGACCAAAAAGTTTCCTCCATAGGGGGAAAAAATTTTTGGATCAATATTGCCGAAGCGTTCGTAGCCTTCATGAAAGGCATAAATTGTTTAAGGACTCTCACGCACGTTTTACAAAGGCGGGCCATATCCCGTGTCTTCTAAACGAATTTACTGACATTTCTTTGCTAAGGTTTTGAGGAGTAGATCATGGTACTGAATTATGATATTGTGTAAAAGGACTTCAGTAAGGCATTCAATAGTGTTTCCACATCAGATGATACTTTAGGAGAAACTATAAGGCACACGAATAGGAAGGAGAAAGTTTTTTTATGAGTTGAGGCATGGTGACAGAATAAGCAAGCAGAGAGTTTGCATAAAAGGGAGAAATCAGAATGGGGGCATGTACAACAGGAAGCTGTGTTCCACAGGGCTCAGTGTTTGCGGCACCTTTTGCACCCGAATCTACACAAACACAAAGATGAGGAATAAATAGCTGACGTTAGCAAAAAATTACTGATGCCCGACCAAAAAAAGTCCATCTAATTCATTCTAAGAGATGATGACACCAAAAAAATAGGCGAGCCCAATCATTCCTAATGAGGACATTAGGCAATCCAGGATGATTTTGAATAAACTCCTGCAGTTGTCGGAGAAGTGGCAATGCAGTTATAAAATAGACAAATGCAAAGTTCTAATTTTTTTGAACAGGAAAATAACCATGCCACATGCAAACTAAATAATGTAATCTTAAAATACGGTTGCGAAAAGGATTTAGTTGTTCTGGTTAGAGAATCTAAAACCAAGGCAACAGGCATTAGTGCTCGCAATAAAGCTAACAGAATCCTTGGCTTCATAGCAAGAATTATAAATAATAGAAGTCCTCAGGTTGTTCTTCAACCTATAAAACTTTTGGTTAGGCCTCATTTGGATTATGCTGTGCAGTTTTGGTCACCGTATTACAGAATGGATATACAAGTAAATGCACTGGAAAATGTACAGAGGAGGTTTGACAAAGTTGATCCCATGTATCAAAAATCTTCCATGAGGAAAGACTGAAGGCCCTGAATCTGCACCCCCTTAAAAAGGTGTAGAATTAAGGGGGATATGATTGAGGTATATAAATGGAAAACGGGAAATTTAAACCCCTTTTCAAGGGTCCGCAGGCCCTCTCAGAGACTTTTCCAGGGTCCCCAAATTTCCAAAAAAAAAAAAAATTTTTATGAAGTTTTTTTTCTAAAAATTATAGGCTAAACAAAAATTTTTTACCATCAATACATACCGAGATATGGAGGTGTGAAGTTGACACAAAATGCTGGGATATTGAAACATCGCCGACTGCCGTCGCCAGGTATTATTTTTTTTTTTTTAGGTACATTTTCTATTCTATTTTTTTTTTTCCAAGTAACTTTAATGGCCTGTGAGACCAATATTGGCACTAATTTTTTTAATTTTTTCCCTTTATTTACTACACAATAACTCCACAAACACTGTTGTCCTTATATTGTTTATAATTGTTGTTTTCACACAAAATGATATAAAAAAGTTATTTATTACTATTTTTCTATATTTTATATACACATATACAGTCACAGGGAATGTTTCTAGAAGTTCTGCAGCCTGTGGAACTCTTTGAAACATGGGGTCATGCACAGTGGTGTTTTAAAACTCCTCACACATAAACGAGTGTCTCTGTGTTGTTGTGGGCTTTTTTTTGTATGTACACAGATGAACACCTCTTCTGAGCCTTTTTCTGAAAGCAGTAGCAGGCAGTTTTACTAGGAAGTGATCATCATGCTTCAGACAAAACGGTAGTTTTTTGATAATTAGTGGGCGGGCTATTGCAGGTGTTGTTTTCCCTTTGGGACTTGAATGCTATTTGTCTGATGACAGACAAACAGAATTCGCCATATGGTGCTATGTTTCTGGTCCTCACTTATACATATTTTAAGCATTGAGCATGGAAATGTCCAGAAAAGGAAAAAGAGTTTTATGTACCCTTATGACTCTTGCGAACACAATCAGCAAACCCAATCTGCATGTCACATTTGTCCACTGAGCGCATATTGAGGGTGTAATCAATCACAGCTGCAGGTTTTAGAATGGGTTCATTGGTCTCTCTATGCTGCCTGCCATGTGTTGTCATTTCTTTAGGGTGAACTGATGACAACAATGTGACATCTCGTTTGTCATGCCACCGAAATGCCATGATGTCATTGGCAGCAAACGCCTGAACCTCACCTCCACGAGTGCCAGCATCACACCTGGGCATATGTTTACGATTTACATGCACTGTGCCACACACATCTGTCATGTTCACTCGTAAAAAATCACTGAGCATGGGGCTTGTGTACCAGTTATCAGTATATAATATATGCCCCTTACCAAGTATGGTTCTATCATTGTTCTAACCACTCCCCAGAGATGCCCAATAACTTCCTGGTATTTTGCAATGTATAACTTCCAGTGAACACAATAATATCCAATACCAAAACCACGTAAAAATCACAAAGCACAAACAACTTTACACCAAAGAAATTTCCCTTGCTTGGTATGTACTGCTTGAAAGAGAGTCTTCCTTTGAACAGAATCAAAGACTCTCAATTACAAACTTCCTGAGAGGAAAAAATACATACTGAATTTCTCCTTCAGATACAAAACATATTTCTAACTCTTTTATAACCTGTCATTTCTGTCAGTTGCCTGATTTTGTCTTAGAAGTGAAGCACACATAATAGTAGCACAAATCGATTCACTCACATTATATCACTGAAACCTGGGTTGCAATCAGGGTCCTGTGACTAGTGTGATTTCACACTGCTTATACACATTGGCATAAGCATTATTGTGGCAAAGAAAAGATACATCTCAGCCACAGTTGTCTCCTTCCACCTTTTGTAGCCGTGAGCTTGGGGAAAAATATTTTGTTTGCCCTGGTGTACTCGTAGTATCTGTTGCTTTCCCTGACATTAATTTCCATCAGGGGTTTTTGTCAAAGAATAACTTGAAACATTCCAGTTCAGTGGCATTGTTTCCCAGTGTACAACATGGCCGTATTCCACTTTGGCTTTCATCAAACTGGTGGGGGTTTGGAACAAATTGACAGCTTCCTGCCAATCCACAGGTGCAGTCTGCTGGGGGTACTGGACAATGACAGGTTGTTGTGGAGGTTGTGGTTGTGGAGGCTGGGTGGTGGGTGGGTGGGGATGGTGGCCTTTGTTGTAGATCAGCTGAGGCAGCAGTGTGGTGGCAGCTGGGTGGCAGCATTGCCCACTGTTCCTGTTCCTGCCACTATTGAAAAACATCATTCCCTCAATTCTTGTAGTGGTACCCTCATTCGGGCCCCCTACCATAGTTCAACAAAATTTCCGACATGTGGCAATGACATTCTTGAAAAGCTGGAACTCCAAGATCTCCCAATCCTTTCAAGGTAAAACACCATGTTTTTCCGCCCGCGGGGGGAGACGATACCCTAAGCAATGTGGCTCAATTTAATTTTTGACGGCCGGAACTCCCCTCCTCATTTTATGAAAGCAGGACTTTTGGTTACAAGTTCAAAAGTGATCCCTAAAAACCGCAACAGTGTAAAATTCTGGTGATTTGGGGCCATCCATAAATAGTGCAGACTAAGTCAATGCCCATCTGGGGGTGCCAAAGACCATTCTAAAACTTGAAAACGCCCTTTCCTCTTGCCCTTAAAATTGGTCATAAGTCCCCCTTTTTCGTACTTTTGCCGTTCCCAACCCCTAAAAAAATTTAGGGGGAAATTTCCCTTACCTCAAAAAAGGCAAAAAGGGCCCCCTTTATGCCTTGGCATTTCTCAACTCTCCCCCAAAGGGGAGACAAACCTCATGTTTTTCTCTTTTCCCCCCGTGTTTAAAAAAGTCCCCCCCACTTCTGGGGCCCCATCTTCTGAAATCCCCCCTGTTTTTACCTCTCCCAATCACCCTGTATCAAATTCTTTTACGTCCTGGGCTCAGAGGGGTTCCCAACTTCAATGCCTCAGCCCTGTTCTCGCCCCCTTGGGTTTTCCCCCTCACAAGCCTGGGTTATCAGACGAGATCTGGGAAACACCCCCTCCTCCCAATCGTCCTTTTATTTTCTCAGAAGTAAAAAAAAGGGCCCCTTTAAAAACCCCCCTTTCCCCTTCCCCTTCCCAAACCTTCTCTTTTCCCTTTCCCTGTATTTTGAAACCTGGTTTTTTCCCCTCTCACTGGCTCGGGTAAAAGTTTTAAAAGGTTTCACCCTCCCCCCTCGTACTGTACCCCCCCTCCCGGTTCCCCCCAAGTTTTTTCTTCTTTCTCCACCCCCCCAAGATTCGCCTTTTCCCCCCCCTTTCCCCAATTTTCTTCTCCATTTCCCTCCCCCCTTTCGCCCCCCCCCCCCAAACCTTTGGTAAGCCCCATTACATTTTAAAATTTTTTACTCACCCTTTCCCCAAACCATCTCCAAAATTGTCCCCAAAAACGAAAACTCTAATTCCAAAACCCACTTAAGCAATCTCGAAAATATTGCAGAGACAAAACCCCATCAATTGCCCCTGATCCACCCCTTTCCTTCTCTCTCCTCTCCTCCACCCTCGCAACCCTTTTTTTCCAGCACCCCAAATTCCCTTTCATTTGTTTGAACTTTTTCCCTGCTGTTTCCCGCATGGGATTTTTCAAACCCCCTTTTAGTCCGTGGGAACCCCTTTTACCTGCAGATTTCGGGTACCCTTTTTCTTGCCATCATGGCCTATTTTACATTTAAAAATTTAAAACCAAAATTTACATTCGGGCTGTTATTATCCCATCCAGGCAAAATTTTATTGTTTTCTCAAAACCCTTTTCCCCTGAGGACCTTTAATAAAGTCCCCTTCTACTATGCACTAAATATTCCGTCCCATCAACTATTTGTTTCATACTTCGCGCTTTACACAAAACCCATACCACTTGCATGGGTGGTTTTAAAACTCTGTTTTAAATATGCTCCCTTTCTGGGGCATTTTTCTTTTCCGGGAAAAACCCCTTTCTTGTTTTCGTCATTACCACCACCGCTTCTGTTATTTGGGGGCGATTTTTAATCCCCTCTTTTCCCTCTGGGGGCCCTCACTGTGTTTCTGGGTGGAAACCAGTTTAAAAACCCTTTTCCCTTGCAAACCCCCACCCCCCCAAATTTTTTTTAAATACGGGTGTTCACACCCATTTTTAAATCATGGGATTTTTTTTACTCTCCCCTTGCTCGATCTCTCATTCTGCTCTTCCCCCCCCGCTTTAAATTTTAAACCCTGGTCTTTTTCCTCTTTCCCCGGATTTACATAAAAAGTAAACCTTTCCCAACATTCTTACTTTCCCCTTCATATTCACCACCTTTTTCATATCCACTTTGGAAAATTTGATCAGGCTTTTTGGGAAAAACCTTTACCCCACAACTAACGTTTTTAGGAGTTCCTTTTTTCGCCCTACATTGAGGCCCTTTACACCCTATCGCCCCCAAACTTTTAAAAAACCGCATTTTCCCTCATCTATCCCCCAAATTCAGGCAGGCTTTCTCAGAAATGCTGCCTTGGGGGGCTCCGGGCTTTTTTAATCGTCTAAAATTTTAAAAATTGCCTGCAGGGGCAGGTACCGGTACAGTAAAACCACCGAGAGCCCTTTTTTTTTTTTAAAAGCGAAGTGTGTGACCCGCCCCGCCGTGTCAACCCTGACGCTAAATCACTTGCTGGTGAGTTTGTCCCCCAAACCATCCCCTTTCCTGTTTTCCTTTTTATTGAAGTCGGGAAAAAAAAGTAAAAAAACCCTGGGGTGTTAAAATTCTCCTGACACCCCGGCCATTTCTGGGGTTTTCCGGTTTTTGAAATAGCAAAACCACAAAGATTTTGGCCATTAAAATTGGAAACCATCTGTCCGAAATTTCTCAGGGGCCCCCAAAACCCCCTGGCCCCCCTCTTTTCCCCTTTCCTAAAAAGTCTGCCAGAGATTAGCACCCTTGAACTTTTTTTTTCTCTCAAGAAGACCCTGTGTAAGTGCCCTTTTACACTTCAAACAGAGGCAACACCCCTCACCCTTGCCGATCTTTGGGAGCTTGGCCTGACAACTTTAAAATAAAAAAATTTTGCAACAAAAATTTTAACTCAGTCAGCCCTTGCAGTCCTTTTAATCCCTTTTCAATCTTATTTGGCCCAAAAGGGATTTCTTCCCAACCCGGGGAAATCTGCCATTGTTCTCCCTTTCTGCAAACCAGGCACAAAACCGGGAAAATGAAGCCTCCCACTATCGCCCCTTGCCCTTACCAGGAAATTTTGAAAAGTGAGGGAACGCCGGAAAACAATTTTAAAAGGGGTATTTAAGACACAAAACCCAGCCTCCACTCAAAAAATTATTTTTTTTCTAAGGGATTTTTCTACCATAGCCCCTTTAACAAAAACTTTTGTTTGAAATTTCCTTTTGGGGGGGAATAACCACTCATTTATTGCCAATTTTTTTTCCCTTTGGTAGGCATATAACCCCAATTTTGGGGAGATATAAAAATTTTGGGCCCGAAGCCCACTTCTTAGGCCCCGAGGCAATCTATCACCCTTCCTTAAAAAAACTTTTTAACTGCCCAAAACATTTCCGTGTTTTTGGTTAATAATGTTTTTTCCCCGGGGCCTTTTTTCCAAGCTGAAGGTGCCCCCCCGGGGATTTTGTTCTGAGCACAACATTTTTTTCCCCTTTGGGCTAAAAATGATTTGGCCTCCTATCTTCCATCAAAATTTTGGGTCATCACTCTTAATTTTGATGACTTCCCTTTTGCCGTGCACGCTAAATGCACCTCTTTAACAGTTTCCCCCTCCCAGCATGGGGGTAAACCAAAGTTTAAAAAATTGGCCACCACACAGGGTTTTTTAAAATTTTCCCCATTTTTCAAAACTCACCAAAATTACTTTCACTAAAACCTCGTCATCCCCCAATCACCCTTTTGTACCTCTAGGGGGCCCTTGCCCCCCGAACGGATAGTCCTTTCGGGCCCCCCTTTTTTTGGGACCGTAGGTTATCCGGGAAAACCCCTCACTTTACCTCCCCGAAGGCAACTTTTTCACAGCCGCTGAACCTTCTAAAACCCTTTGTTTCCTTTCAGGGGAACTGACGTCGAATCTCCTTCGCCAACATGCCCCCCCCATTTTATCAAAATTTGATTAGGTGTCTAGATCAAATTAAGGGGCCTCCCCTGCTACTCTCTATACCTAAATTTCCCTTTTCATCACCAAGGATTACTTTAAATCCCTTGGTTTTTTTCCGCTTTTTCCCCTGTTGAGAGCCTCTATTCTTTAGCGAACGTTCCATCCTTATCCCATCGCCATGAGTCCTTGCCTCCCCTACCCCATGTCCCTTCTCATGATCTTCCCCAATCCCTTTCCCTTTATAGAATGGTCCCCGATATTTGTAACAATTCCCTTTTTTTTGTTCGCCGCCCCTGTTTTTCTCCATCCCTTCTCTCTTTACCCATTCACTTTGGGCTTCTCTTTAATTACCACCTTTTTTATGTTTTATGTAGGCCCCCAAAATTTTCCCCACCTCCCGGGGGAAATTTCCCGCCCCCATCGAGTCTGTTCTTTCTCTCTCCTTTGCTCGAAAGCCCAACTTCCCACGGGGTTTCTTCCCGCTCTCTTTTCTTGACCCTTCCACTCTCATTCCATGCCATTGCAGTGTACACAATGGGTCTAAGCTTTTCACTGCGTAGGGTTCCCCCAGCAGTTTTCCGGAAGGGGTCGACCCGGGGGATATCCAAATTTGGCTAGTATTTTTTATACTGCAATTGTAAACCATTCTTGCCGCAAATTAAACCGTATTTCTTTTATGCCTGTTTTAAACAAATTTTTAAAATTTTTCCTCAGAAAATCCCTTTTGTTCTTTTCAGGCCCAAAACAGAAAGTTGAAAACACCCCACCCCTTAGTTCCCCCGCATCCCAAATTTTGGCAAAGCCGCAAACTTTACCAAGCATAAAGATATTGTTTTTTGTTGTTTCCCTTTTCATTTTTTTGACGTAAGGGAAATTTTAAAAGGCAAGAAACAACTGTGCAAAGTCAGCAACATGACCTACCATTTTATATAGAGGTTTAAAATTTACACTATTTTGCTGCAATACTACTTCCCCCTTTTACACCCGTTGGGAAAAATTTTGGGCCCACTCTCTCATTTTTTAAAAAACTTTTAATCTATTAAAACCCAAATATAGGTTTCTGGCCATCTTGTTTTCCCCATTCCCAGGGTTTTATACTACCTCTCCCGCTTCCCCCTTGCCATACTCGTCCTTTCTCATTGAATCCAAAGGGGAGGGGCCCCCGCCCTCTCTGGAGAATTGTCAGGTCCCATTATCATCACCACAAAACTGTTAAAACGCCCACCTATCAAAGAGCAACGAATTTAAACCCCCGTCATCATCTTTACTCCGCTTCTCTCTCTTTAGCTTCCCCCTTTTCACTGATGGACCCAAAATTTCAACTGGACCTTTCATTTACTTTTGACAACAACTGAAATTGCTGACGAACTCTTATTCCCCAGCCCTTTTTACCCAACTCTTGCTACCCCAAAAACCCGGGACTATCCCCCGCCCCGTTTTTTTGTGTAACCTACTGATTCAAACCCTCCCCTTTTTTGCAGCCCAATATCCCCCACTTTCCCCCCTACCCTCAGCGCTGTAAGTAAGTAAGTAAGTATGTAAGTTTTTTTCCCGGGAATTTACAAATACAGTTACAAAAGAATTAAACATACATAACACATATGTGTAGAGAACCTAGGATAGAAAACCCAAAAAAGGCAGACAGAGTGACTTTTTTCCATTGGGGTCCTTTTACCTTAAATTTTTATAAAAATAAAGGTTTAATAATTTTTTTATTATTCTACAAAGAGGGGAACATCTTATTAAACCCTACTAAAAAGACAACACTTTCACGAGGGTCCCTTAAGACTATCAAAAATACGAGGTCATTTTTAGGAAAAAAAGGGAAAATTTAAAACGTATTTTTTTGCTAAAAAAAAGAAAATCATTCCCCCCCCTTTTTGTACTACATTCATCCCGACACCTTTTTGGGACCTTCTTGAACCCGGGGTTTATGCTATACTGGCTTTGAAAATTGCAGGGAGTCTGTTCCATTCCTTTTTTTGCGTTTCAATGAAAGGTGGTTTTTAAGCCTGGCCACCGACTTTGGGGACTACAAAGTTTTGCCTCTCCCCCCCCCAAAAAATTTTCTATGATTGCCGGTTTTCCCCAAACCTTTACAAAATTGAAAAGAAGATATTTTTGGACATTGTTTGTAGCAATTTTAAAAAACAGAATTTAAAACTTCAGTTTTTTTTACTCTGTCTTCAACATTCAGCATATCCAACGCTGTAATTTTATCCTGGGCCCACATTTTTTCTCTTTTGGGCCCAGCCCCAGGGTGAATCTTTTGAATTTTTTTTCGGGTGATTTTCAGTCTATCCCTTTTAGTTTTTTTTTCAAGGGGATAAAACCCAAAAAGAGCAAAAACGTAATCCATTTTGGGATTGTAAAAGGGCTAGACAAAGGGTCCATCAAGCCTCAGTAAATAAAAACCGTGCTTGCTAAAACCCGGGAAATTCAGTCTGGCATTTTACTTTTTTTTTACTACACTGTTCCCAAAACAAATTTTCCTGACTGCATGGGTCAAAGAGGATTCCCCAAATAATTTTTCTGAGGGAAAACCCAAAAAGGGTGGGGTCCCCCTTACAATTTAACAATTTAAAAATTTTTTACCCTTCTCAGTTTTTTTGTTTCGGCCAAGAGAATGGCTTTCAGTTTTTTCCCCAGGTGTAATGATATTTGTTGTCTACAAAACCCTTTCCCGCCCGGGCTCCAGTTTCCCGTGTTAAAACCTAATCAAGCACTGTCATCTGCAACAGTAGGAGTTTGCACTTGACACTGATAGGGAAATCAAAAGAAAATAAAATAAAATAAAAAAGGGACCCAGAATTCTACCTTGGGAACTCCACAGTTATCGGGGAGGGGGTTTTATTTTGGTTTTTTTTTGATTTTTACCCATTTTTCCCCCTGTTTGCTAAGGAAAAGGACTTTAAAACCCGTCTACAGAACCAAACCATAGCTTGAAGTTTTTACATAATATATTTTGGGTTAAAAGTATGAAGGCCCTTTTTCAAGTCCAAAAGGGTTTCCATACCTATTTGGGTTTCCCCCTTTTTCATTTTATTTTCAGGTAATCCAACAATTAATAAGGGAGGGGGTCGGGGTTTATAATCTTCTAAAGCCCCCATTGAAACCCATGGAAAAATTTTTTGTCATTAAGGTACTTAACTACTTGGGAAAACACCGCCCTCTTTTAAATTTTAAAATTATACGAGTAAACCAACCCGGCCCATATTGCTTTCATCAACCTACTATTTTTTGAAGATAGGAGTAAACCCGGCCTTTCCTTGAAAACCCCCCCGGTTTCGGTATTAGGTTGATTTATAATTTTTTAAGTGAGCAATAGGATTGACAGTTTTTAGAACACCATCTTTTAGGGAAATTAGACCCGGGAAAGTTAACAGGGCCTGTGGGTCTTAGTTGGGGTTTAACCCTGCTTTGTTCTTTTTGAAAAGAAGTCCCCTGAGATACACTTACTATTACAACCTTTTTTTGGGGGTTTCCCCTTTAAATTGGGATAGTATTTCGAAACTTATCAGAGTCTGTGTTAAAATTTTTTTGATGCAGCTGGTAGTTTTTCCTTTCTAGTTTGAATGCCAAAAATGGGTGTAGGAAAAAGCAAATTTCCACCTTGATGTTTCGTGGCATACCTCAATTTTCGTATGGTACTATGTTAGACCTATCTACTGGGTTTTGGTATAAAACCCCCAAAGGGTTTTTTGTTGTTTCCAGGCTTTCTGGGGTTAAGCTTTTAAAAACCCTTTAATTTTTGATAGGGGGGGTGCTTTGCCTTTGCTCCTTTTAAAAAGTCTCTGTACTCTGTTCCCACCCTTTGGAATTCATTTAGGTTTCTGCAAAAAAATCCTGGCTGTTTGCTTTAAATCTTTTTTAAACAGATGGTCCTGAATTTTTAATTATCCCAATATCTCAAAAGTCATCCAGGGTTTTTTTTAGTTTTTTCGTTAAAACCCAACCTCTTCAACGGTGCAATAATTTTCAAGGGTTTGGGATGAAAAATTGTTTTGAATTTTTTCCCAGGCATCGTTTACTCCGGCAAAATTTTTTACTCTGTCCAGTCACAATTGTTTAGCCTATTTACCAGTGTTTTTTTTTACTGGGTTTTTTAGTTGACCCCATTTTTTAATTTTCCCGTGTTTGGCCTATCCTTTCCCTAATGGGTTTTCCTGGTGCAGAAATGATGAAATGATCACTAAGGGCCTGAGGGAATGACGCCTGACTGACTAATTTTTTCCCGAGCGGTTTTTCAAAGGATGTGGTTTTAGGGTGGCCGAAAACTGTGTATCCCCGGGTTTGGGGTATTTAAAAAGTGAGTTTTTAACTATTTAATCCTAAATTTGCTTATAAATTTTTTCATAGCCCATTAAATTTTTCTGCTGAAAACAAAATTGAAGTCCCCCCAGGGATTAATTTTCCCCCGCAATTTTTTTCAACCCGGACAATAAAATTTTTGGAAAAATTTCTAAAACTGGGCCCGGGTTTGGGGGCGGGAACAAATTCCCAAAATAAAGGGGGTTGGGCTTAGGAAGCGCCTTCAAACCCTAGAAAACCCCCAGTTTTTTTTTTATTTAAAAAGGTCTTGGGTTGTAAGCTAAGTCCCTTTCTAATGTAGCACATCCCCCACCACCCTTTTTGTTTTCCCATCTAAGGGGTTTTTTAATTTTAACCCTCTATTTGACCTCGGCGTCAGTCACAGTATCAAACCCCAAACCAAAAAATTCAGAGATGGGATAACGCCGCCCTAATTTTTTTAGCTAAAAAACCCAAAACTCTGCCAAATTAGGGAAGAAGTGAAACTTGGGATAACCCTTTGTGGCTTTGGGCCCTTTTTTTTTGATTGATTGTAATAATTAAAACACACTGTTTTTTAAAAAGATTGAAACCCCCGCAAAGCAGCACACCGAACAATCTAAATACGAGCTGTTGAACATCACACAATACAAGGCTGGCCAAGCCCAAGCAACGACAAAGCAAATTTTTTAAGCGTTGGCAAAGCTAATGCAATTCCAACAGCAACTACAAAAATTTCCGCTTCCAACTTCACCCTAGGGTCAAACCCCTTTCTCTAAGTCCGCTCCAGCTTTTACGGGCCGGCTACCCATATTAAAAACCCAGAAGTCCAAAAGGTCTGTTATCCTGGGTGTAAAGGGAGCAAAATAAACACAGCAGAAAACTTTTGCTTATATTATCCTTCACCAATTTAGAACAGAAGTATGTACTCTATATACACTATGTACAGTGTATATAGTGCACTCCATGGTAAGCAAGGCAGAATAGAAGCCACTAGAGAGCAGACCGTGCTTCAACCAGCTCTAGAATTGGAATGACAAGGGCAGACAGGAGAGTGGTACCCACATAACCTCTGCGATTGCCAAAACCATCTTCTTATTGGCTGGAACCTGGGTACTAGTTGAACGACGGGGCCCCATCGTCAACTCTGTCACCTGGTTTGCTGGTTGTGGGAGATAGCCTGTAAATGAGGGTGTGTACATGCGCCGAATAAAGGTTACATACTCTTTGCATGCCACAAGGACCATAACGTTGTATCACTCACATCTGCTAGAAAAAAGAACAGGATGGATAATGAGAACCTTCAAAACCAGGGATGCCAAGCCCATGATGACACTTTTCAGATCACTTGTTCTATCTAGGCTGGAATATTGCTGCACATTAACAGCACCTTTCAGTCAAGGCAGGTGAAATTGCTGACCTAGAAAATGTACAGAGAACCTTCATGGTTTGCATAACTGTGATAAACCACCTCAGTTATTGGGAATGTTTGAAGTTCCTAAACCTGTACTCTGTAGAATGCAGGAGGGAGAGATAATGATTATATACACCTGGAAAATCCTAGAGGGACTAGTACCAAACTTGCACTCCCTACAAAAAGAAAAGACTTGGCAGACGGTGCAACATCCCCCCAATGAAAAGCAGAGGTACCACTACCACAACAAGATACAACACAATAAGTGTCAGGGGCCCAAGACTGTTCAACTGCTTCCCAACATACATCAGGGGGATTACCAATAGACCCCTGGCTGTTTTCAAGCAGTCACTGAACAGGCACCTAAAGTCAGTACCTGACCAGCCGGGTTGGGGTTCGTATATTGGATTATGTGCAGCCAGCAGTAACAGCCTGGTTGATCAGGCCCTGATCCACCATGAGGCCTGGTCACAGACAAGGCTGCGGGAAAATTGACCCCCAGAACTCTCTCTAGGTATTGTTATTCTGTATGCAATGTATTTTTTTTAATACTTTTGGGTGTCGGGAATGGATTAATTGGTTTTATGTTTTTTCCCAAATGGGAAAATTTTTCATTTTTTGTCAAACTTTCTGGAAGGGAATTAATGCGAAAACTGGGTTTCCCACTGTAGTGGGGAAAGTTGTGTTTTTCCCCCTTTGCTTTAACCCCCGGGTTTTTTAGTAAGAATAAAACGGGAGAATTTTTTTTTTTAAATAAATCTAAGAGTGGCAGGGGGTCATCATGGGGGTTTATTTTGGGATCTAATATTGTAATTCCAATTGGTTATTTCTGGCTTTGGGCTGGGGACAGTACGGGGCTTCTGTTGCTGTGAAGAAAAGGGAAATTTTGTTTTTTAGGTTCAGTTCGGGGTTTGATTTTGCTTTGAACTTTTGGGGGTTTAAAATGTATACATTTTTAAAAAATGGTGAGAATTGCAGAAGTGTAGTAAGGGGAAATATTAATATCTGAAAAAAGGGTGGGTGATTGAACTTTGGTGTAAATGATTTTGGTTCCGGGTGATTGAAAAACCCTAAAAAAAAATAGTGAAATGTATAGTAAAATGAACTCTTAAGACTAGTTTATCAAGGGCCCCCCAAACCATAACAGTTATTGCACTAAGGTTAAAATTTTAATTTTATCAGTGGGGACATAAAAAAAAGGGTTTTAAACAGTATCACCAAATTTTGGGGTTTGTATTGCACTTTTTTAGACTGTACACACTAACAGTACAAAAAATTTATTTTCCCAAATTTAAATTTGGAGGATGGTAAAAAAATATTACAAATAAAAAACATAAAAATTTTATACCTTTTTCTGCAAACAAGATGGTGATTTGAAGTGTCTAAAAAGAGTATAACTATAAGGTAGTGATTGGACGTTTCTAAAATTTTTACTTCTGTCAATTGCCCAAATAAAAATTGGAATTGGGTTTTTAAAAAAAATGATTGGATGAAAAAAAAAGGGGTTTTATAACTATTGTGGAAGGTGGATACAAAACTTATTTTTTCTGCCCTAAAACCGCATCACTTAGGAATATTTTAGTTCATGTTCATAATAGGGAAATATCTCCAAACCTGTTGATTCCTTCTTGATTTGCAGTTTTTTTCAGCACTTGAAAAGCCTGGTGGTTTTTTTGGTTTCAAATCGTAGCTTTGTTAGTCTGTAAGGAGATTTTGTCTTTTTTGGGTTTGGCGTCATTGACAAAAATTGTTTTCATTTTAAATAGATGTTTTTAACAGTTCACTTCTTTTTGAACAAAGATTTAAACTGTAGTGTCACGATTTTTTCCCCAGTTTGATAATGTATCCTTGAACTCCTTTATGCTCACTAAGTTTTTAGTTGAGATGGTTTGGGATAATTTTGTAAGTTGGTTTTTTTATTTTTTCTTGAAATATGTTGGTGGTAGAAGGTTGAAATTTTTTTTTAAAAACTGGTCAATGGTTGTTTTTAAAAGTGGCCCCTTAAAAATTGCTCAAAAATTTGGGTTTAATTTGTAAGCCCATCTTGCTCTTTCATTCTTGATTTTGGGTTTATTTAGTTGGGAAACTTGATTTTTTTTTTGACTGTTGATGATGTCCTCGGGATTTGGGTGTGGGTGTTGCTTACTTTCAGTGCTTTTTGGGTTTATGTTCAAGAGTTTTTGATCTTCCCAAGGTACTGAGTTTCGAGGGTTTTTTAGTTCTTAATTTTCCCCAGGTTAAAAAATTTTCATTAACGTTTTAAGTTCCAAAATTTTTCCTAAATTGCTGTTGTTTGGGTTTGGACCCTAATAGTTGCCCTATTTTTTGGTCAGTAAGCCAATCATAAAACCCTTTAAAGAAAAATCTTGGTTTTGGGGGTGGAAACCCCTTTTTTTGTTGTTTTTGGGCAAGGTTGTGGTTTGGGTGGTGGGGGTTTTGCATCCTTTGGCGGGCAGTGGAAATTTTTTTTCTTTTTAGTAATCTTTTCTCCCCTTTGGGGAAAAATTAAAGAATTTTTGGGTTTGGTTATTTAAACCCTTTGTTCCCGGGCCCCCCGGTTTTTGACAGTGGTTTCATTTTAATTTGTAGGTGAGGGGTTAGGGGAAAGATGTTTTTTGATTTCATTTCGCTGGCAGTGGGGTAGGTGGTGGGGGTTTTGGGGGTAACAGAGTCTTCTTATTTGGGGTAATATTGGGTTTTTTGGGTGTTTTCTGAATTTGTTTTATTAAATTGTGGATCTCCACCCGCAGTTTATGAAAAGGTCTTTATTAGGCCATCCAATGTTGTTAGGCCTCGGGTTTGAAAAAAAAAATGGAAAAAAGGGATTTTTTTCTACCTCGCGGGCCACAGTTATTGCGGGGATACCCCCCCTTTTTTAAATTTTTTTGGGTCCTCTCCTCCTTTTATTTTTGCACCCCATGAATGTTGGTTCTTCTGTAATGTAAAAATTTTTCTAATAGTCACACCAACATACTTTTAAAACGTTTTTATATTCTTCAATTTTTGCACACAAATTTTGGGAAAAATAAAAAAAAAAAAATCCATTTTTCAATAACCCTTCCTTTAAAAGAGGGTTTTTTTAAAATTCCCGCATGTTTTTTTTTAATGACTTATTCAGAAACTTTGGGACTTTTTCTTTTAAATTTTTTGGGGGTCCTTTCTCAAAAAAAATTATGCCTTAGAAGCCATTTTTGGCATCAAAGAGAAATTTTCCCTTTTATTCGGCGAAAATTACAAAACCCTTTTAAAAGGCTACCCCCCCTTTCCAGCAAACCGGGGATACGGGGACCCCCGCATCCCGGAAGATCGAAATCCCTTTCCCAATTTCCACTTACTCTCGCATTACCCGAAAAAATTTTTTGCCTCGCATCCCGCCCAAAAACCCTCACTTTTCCTTCGTCCGACAGGGCGTCCAATGTGCCCCTTAGCCAGCCCCCAACATGTGCCGCCGGTGGCATTTTTTTCCAACCCCACCCTTTCCGCAGTAATCCCAAGCATACAATGGGAACATTTCTTTATTATTACGGGTTTTTTTTTAGTGTTTTTTTCGGGAAAAAATTAAAGTGCCCGGGGGGCCCCAAAAAAAGCTTCTATTTCCCAAACCCCCTACAGCAAAAAGGGTGAAAATTTCCCTATAGAGATGAAAAAAAGATCATTGAAAAGGGTATGAAAGGGGAGTGCGTGTCCCCGGGAGCTGGCCGGTTTGTATAAAAAACCCCCAAATTTCACCTTTCGAAATATTGGGGGAAACAGCTGTGCTGCTGTTGTACCCCCGGGTAAGTTTCTGCTGCTGCTTTTGAAAACTTCTGCGGCTGCTGGCACCGCCCTGCTGCTGCTGTAAAATCCTGCTGCGCTGTATCACTGTAGCGGCTGCGGGCTGCTGCTGCTGTAGAAAGTTTTTTGGTGTGGCTTTTAGAAAAACCAAAAAAAAATTTAAAACCCCAGGGTTTTTGCCACCCAATAACCCAAAAAAGTCTTTGTCATAAAGACTGTCTAACTTTTTTCCCTTTGGGGGGCCCCTTAATTTTCCCCCCAGATGCAACCCACCCCCATAAAACCAAACACCGGGTGAACAGGGAAAAATGCCTGGAACTTGCTCTATTGGTGAATTTAAAGCCGAAAAGGGGTTGGTTTGGGAAAATTTTAAAAATTCATATTTGGATACACAGTGTGATAAAGGGCCTTTTTCTGGAAAAAAATTTGCCAAACAGGCCCTTTCATACTCAGGGGGAAAAAGGGCCACTCCCGGGGGAACAGGGGTCTCATCATCTTTTGCTGCATCTTCAATAAAGGTAATTTGTGTTTTTATTCTTCTTTTAAGAGTAGTACATGCAAAATTTTAATAGGGGGAAATGTTACCTACTATTGTGAATTAACCCTTTCTCTTTGTGTGTAGGAAAATGTTTTTTCCCTGTGTAAAAAATTTTTTTTTTCATACTTTTGGGTGTTCCTTGAAAGGGTTTAAATTTGTTTTTCCATTATTTTTAGGGGAAAAAATTTTCATTCGCATAACAATCAGCCCTTTCACGGAAAAGCGCTATTGGGGGGGTCCACTTTTCTAGGGGCCCAAAAACAGGGCCCTTTTCATAAAGATCCATCTAATTCACCCAAATTTAAAAAAAGGGGGGATCTGGCAGTTGGGGAAGGGGTTGTGGCTCCCAAATCACTTTTTTCCACCCCTTGTCATTTCCTTTCGGGGAGCTGGTTAAAAATGGCTTTTCTCAGGGGCATAAATTCTCCCTTCATTACCGGGGCTTGCACTAATCCCTTTGGATGTACATAGTGTACATACTTTTTTTCAAAACTTGGTAAAGGGATGATATAAGTAAAAATTTTTGCTATGTTTTTTTGCTTTTTTACACCCGGGAAAAACAGCCCTTTGGTTGGGGGGTTGAAATACCAGTTTTGGGCCCCCGTAAATACTTTTCCAAAATTCTAGCGGCTTCCAATTTTGCTGAAAAAAGGTGGTTAACCCTTTTTATATGAGAGTTTGGGTCGTCCCCCCAGTCCCCAACAATACCACCAGTCTAAAGACATTCTTCTTTGAAAATTAAACGGGTTTTAAAAGGGCCGGGAAAAACGAAAAAAAAACCCTTTTCATCCAGGGACTGCTTCAGAGGAAAAATGAAATTGTTCCGGCTTTCACAGGACCCACAAAAAGGATCATTTGGACAACGAAATTTGGACCTGGGTTAAAACCCTTTTAAAACAGATGCGACGGGGTGAACGGGCCCAAAAGGGGGGGAGGGGGGCCTTACACGCAGAGCACTTTTTTGCACGAACTGCTTAATCCCTCAAATTAGGGGGAAGTTTTTAGCAGTAAAGACCCGGAAAAACCCAAAAAACCTAGTCGTTGTGGTAGTCAAACAAGCCTTTTGGATGAAACCCCCAGCAATTCCAGGAACACTGAAAAAAAAATTGACCCTGTCTGGAAAATCTCCCGCCCCCTCCCCCAACATTTTGTTTCCCTGGGGGATTCAATTTTGGGCCCCCTTAAAATGGGGGTTTTATACCCAAAAAATTGTTGTTGCTTAAAACCCCAAAGGAGGCAGCTCTAACGAAACCACAACACACGATTTTTTTAAACCCTTCCCAAAAAAATTAAATTTTAAACTAGCAAATAATAGAGCCTACTGGGACGGAGAATACACTAGTCATCTTCACAAACAATAGATTGATAAAAAAAGTCCCCAAATCAAAAACAATTACTCAGATAAAAAAACAAAATCGGGGTTCAGACATAGGTGCGGGAACCCCCAACCGACATAAAGATTATCACGAGGGACCCTTTCCCCAAAATTTAAAATTCAAAAAAAAAACCTTTAAAGGGGCCCAAGAAAACCAAGCCCTAACCGATTAAGCGGGAAATAAAATAAGAAACCAAAACCCCCCAAATTTATCCCTAAACGATTAACTAAGGGGCCTCGAGTTGCACAAGGCTTTTTTTTCTAAAAAAAAGGGGGAGTAATGTAAAAAAAGAAAGAGACAGGCGCCCCCTTTACGGGGCGACGGAAAAGAATAACAGGGGGCTTTTTAAAAGGGGCCAAAATATATCTAAATGATGGGGGAGTCACGGGTTTCAGAGAAATAGCAAAAATCGAACTTAACCCAAAAGGGAAATCTTATGGGAGCCCAGGAATCGGGGGGAAGAACTAAAACCCCTAAATGAAACAAAGGAACCCAAAGTATTTTTTTTCCTATCCCAAACAAGTCGGAAAAACATCCAGTTTTGGGGCCCATACTTAAAAAAGATGGGCCCTACACAAATGCACCCAAGGAAATGATGACTACTCAACCCCCAATTAGGGACCGGGTTTTTAGAAATTCCGCTAACCAACTGAGATCGACGATCAAAATAAATTTTTTAGGGAAAAACCCACAAAAATTTGGTTAAAAAAACCCTATCTGATGTTATCCTGATCCCAAATGACTTAAAAACGGCAAAAAAATTTGCATCCCCCATGCACTCTGCCCCGGGGCCAGACTCAGGGAAACTTTTTCATCAAGAACTGCAAGAAGCCCCTATCACGGCTTTTTACCATCCCCTTTGGGGAGGGAGCAAGGGCAGGGGGGTTTTCCCAAAAGTTACTAAAAAACAACAGACATACCCCACCCCCAAAGGTGGAGTAAAGCAACAGCAAAAAAACACAGCTGATAGCCCCTAACATCCCATAAAAAATCTTTGAAAGGGGCCTAAGAAGCAAGAACAAACCCCAAATTTTGGGAAAACCCCTAATTACACAACCCCGGGGGGAACTTTGGGGTTTTGAACAGGGTTTCTCCCGGGCTGTTTTCAACCCATTGGATCACTTTGACCCAAAGGGCCTTGATGCACTTGAATACAAAAAAATGCAATGTAATATATACAGAAGCAAAAGCCTTCGAAAGTGTGACCATGGCGGAATTTGTGCACAAAATCTGCTAAAGGAATAAAAAAAGTTGACGATGGATCTATTAAAATTTTTTTCCAAAACAGAACACCAAAAAAGTAGTATGAACGAGAAAAATTAGGCAGCTACGGTTTAAAAGCTCTGTTCCACAAGGCGCATACAAACTCCCATTTTTGTTTCTTTATCCTCAACTGACCCTAGACAAAGGGTGTCCGCCAAAAGCACCGGTTTTTTCCTTTTCAGTTTACACCCGAATTTTGCACATGCTTTCCCTTGCAGACACTGCAAGGGTCCAGGTTTGGGCATCAACCAAATCTTTTTAGGGGGGCTTTCAGAAAACAAAATGAAATTCAACGATGGGGAAATTTTAATTACTCAGTTTTGGGAAAAAACCCAGGAAAAATTTTAATTTTTCTTAAAAGTTCAAAACCAAAATTTTTGGGCCCCAAAATAGAGCAAAACACCAAGCAAAAGACCTGGTAGTGATTTAAGTCGGAGGATCTCACCTTTAAGGACAAAAACATTGTATCAAAGGCAGTGCCCAGAAAAATGACAGGGATGGATAATGAGAACCTTTAAAAAAAGGGAAGCCCCAAACCCTTTATTTACACCTTTTGGTCACTTGTTCAAATTTGGGTGGAAAATTGCTGCACACTTAAAAGCACCTTTCCAAAAGGGAGGTGAAATTCTGACCTTGAAAAAGTACGGGGGAACTTTTTCCCCCGTGCCCTAACCGGGGATAAAACACCTCAATTACTATGGGGGCTTAAGTTCCCCGAACCTGTATTTTCCCGGGAAAGCAGGCTGGAAGAAAAAAGATTATTACACCCCGGAAAATCCTTTTGAGGGGGCTAGTACTGAAAATTGCACCGAAAAAAACCCTCACAACGAAAACAAAAAAACTGGGGGAACGGGTGCAACATCCCCCCCAAAGAAAAGCAGGGGTGTCACTTTGCACTTAAAGGGACCTTTTCAATAAAATTCAGGGGGCCCAAAGGGTGTTTAACTGCCTCCCCGCCTAATAAGGGGGTTTCCAAAAGACCCCTGGCGTCTTCAACTGGCACTGGGCAAGCACCTAAAGTCGGGACCCCCGGAAACCCGCCCGGGCTGTGGGTTGTACATTGGTTTTCGTGCAACCCGCGGAACAGCCTGGTTGATCAGGCTTGATCCACCAGGAGGGTTGGCCACAGACCGGGCCCGGGGGGATTACCCCCCTAACTTCTCCAGGGAAATCCAGGAAAAATGAAAAATAAAAGGCAAAACCCGTTTTTTGGTTTTTTAAAACAAAGGGGCCCCTTTTCGGTGTACAGTGGAACTTCGACCAAAGGCTTTTTTTCCAATTTCCCGAGAGAGGCCCCTTTTGTTGAATTAGCTGTTAGTCAAAAATTTAATTTTCCCCCTTTTAAAAAATAATTGAAAAAAGAAAATTTTTTTGTTCCAGGGCACCCCAAAAACATTAAAAAAAAATTTTTTTTTTTTCAAAGAAAAATTCATTTTCCCTTTCACAGAAAAAAAATGGAACATGCAAAATAAAAAATATTTAAAAAAGCCCCTTAGCTTGATTGTGGGGGGGGGTTGTTAGTGGGTGTGCCAGTAGCAGGGGGGGATTCGCTGTTACAAATTTTTTGGAAAGGGAAACCCCCCTTTCCCTTAAAAACTTAAGGGTTTTAAGTCCTTTGCTTTGGGGTTTCCCCCCTAATTTTTTTTTTAAAGCCACAAACCCCTTTTGGGGAAACACTGGGGGTCCTGCTGGACAAAAAATCTTCCCAAAAAAAGCTCTGTTTTTTTCATGGCTCTTAGGATTTTCCCCAAAATGGGACACGAGTTTTGGGCATTGTATATGTTTCCCCCAAAATTTGGGTTTTTAAAAGCTGTGACAGGATAAAATTTCCCCTCCATTAAAAGCTTGCACTTTTTAAAAAAAATTTTTACACATTTCCTTAATCCTTGAAAGAAGGCAAACCCTTTTTCCATCCTCTTCTTTCTGCTCTGAAGCACATTCCTGAGCTGTGATCTTTTGCTGTTGGGACCCCCAAGCCTTCAGCCTGTATGGGGTTTGTTCTTCATCTCGTTCCCGCAAACCCAAATTTTCCCCCTTCCCCCGCCACAAACCCCCCAAAACCCCCTGGAAATTCCCCCAAAGAAAACAAATTTATTTCACAACTGGCCCTAAGCTCCTGAGGGTTGCCCCCAAAACCCCTTTAAAATCCCTTTTTTTTTTTACCATTGTGGCCACAGCTTCCTCCAAGCAGAGTTCAAAGTCCCGCAAAATCAAATAATCCCAACCTTACCCTAAAAAGGGGTTTGGCAACTGGGATTTTGAAAATGAACTTTCCAAAACTCTCCCTTTTTGGGCCCAAATTTATTTCAAAGGGGCACCCTTTAAAGCACTTTCCAGACACTGCTTTTGTTGAGTTTTTTTAAATTTTAAAAGCCCGCTGGTCCATGGGTGGAGGGGAGGAGTTTAAATTTGGAGCAAAAAATTTTTCTTTTTTTGAAGCTAAAAATCCCCCCCCAATTTGCTCTTGAAATTTGTGAGGGAAAGAGCCGGAGCTTTGCCATTATCAAAGGGACTTGAGGACAAATTTTTTTTCCAGGGGGCAATTTTTCACGTGGGCCCAAAAAAAAATCATAAAACTAGTCCGGAAAATTTCCTTAGTGACCCATGCCTTACTGTTTGATCCCAAAATCACACCAAATTTTTCCTTTTATGATATTTTTTTTTCCGAACACATTGAGTGTCAGAGGGGGAAAACCCTGAGTAAAGGTTTCAATTGCTTTACCCCTAACATTACTGGGATAAAATAAGTGGAGCCGTCTTTTATAGGCTTGTGTCCTGGGGGCTTTTTTTTCCTATAAATGTAGGGCTGTTTTGGGGGTTTTTCTTCCAAAAAAGGCCTGTTTCATCACAATTTTTAAAAAACTTGTTTTGGTTTTTAAATTTTTTAGTTTCTATGTACTCTTTTTAAAAAACCCCGCACAAAATTTTTCCCGCCTTTTTTTTTCTGAACTTGGGAGCCTTTCCCCAAACCTTATCCAAAAATGTGAATGCCACTTTCGATTCTTAAAACTCTCAAAAACCCCCTTTGTGGTCTTAAATTCATCAAATATCATCACTAAATTTTGGGGGGCATTTTCTTTTAAAGAAATCAAACAGCAACTTTCTTTGCCTTTTCACTTTTTTTTGTGACTGAGAAAAAACTTTTCCTGATTAAATTTTTTTTTTTTTCCACACCCCAAAACAGTCCCCCCTTTTCAATTTTTTCCTGATCTTCCCCTTTTTTAAACATACTTCAAACCTTTTTTCAGCGGGCAGCTTCCTTAAAAATGTTTCCCGTTTTCCAAGATTGTAGTAATGGTTTTAATGGGGTTTTTTTTATATAGCCTTTTCCCAAACCAGACATTTGCAAATTTCCCCTTTTATATTTTTCTGTGATCACTTTCTTCATTTCCATTTTAATTCTCACCCTTTTTTTTCCCCAGGCTTGGCCCAGAAGCGTTCTTGGGGGCCCTGGGGGTTATTTCAGTTTTTTCAAGCGCCCAAAAAAACTGGGAAAAATACAAAAAATAATTTCAGGGACACGCGGGGTCGAAACACGGCACAAAATGGGTGTACAAAGGGGGTTGGGAGTGGTTGGGGGCCCTCAGGTCACACTCTGGCCACATGGCCCTGTTCAGGGGCGAAAAACCATTAGGCAAGTTTTCAAACATTTGGGAGGGACAATTTTTTTGATGCCCAAAGGGGTGCCATTGGTCAATTTTGGTGTTAGTTTTATGCCATGTTTATTGAGGTTTTCCCCTGTTTTTCTAGGGGTTTTATATTTTTATTTTTTTGGTTTTGGGGGGGGGGGGGGGTGGGGGGGGGGGGTTGGGGGGGGGGGGGGGGGGGGGGGGGGGGGGGTTTGGGGGGGGTATTTATAAGTGGAAAACATTTTAAAATTGAGGTTTAAAGCAAATTTCTTACTCCGGGGTTTGAAGTGAATGGAAGTGGTTTTTCAAAGTTTTGGGAAAACTAAAATTCTTAAAATTTTATTAAAAGGGCAGTTTTGGCCCCGAAACATAACCTTTGGAAGGAAAAATTTGTTTTAAGGGGGATTTGTAAAGTTTTTTTTTTCCCTGTTTTTGGGGGTTAAAAATAAACACTTCCAAAACCATGGGAAAAAATTGGGGGGGTTTTAAATTGGGCATGAAATTTATATTGAAAAATTTTTTTTACCCGGGTTAAAAGAGTTTGGGGAAATTTCCCAAATTTTTCCCCGTTCAAATAAACCCAAAACACCTTGGGCATTAAAGGGCACCAATTTTTGGGTTTTTAAGATTCTTAATTTAAGAATTTTTCCAGTTTAATTTTATTTCCTTTACAATTAAAAATTAAATTTATGAATTTTCCCCCTTTCGTTTTTTCTGTGAAAAAACAAAATTTGGAAATGGCCAAAACTTTAAAATTTTAAGGTTCAGTTACTAATAAAAAGAAAAGTTATTTTAAATTTTCAAATTGTTTCTTAAATTATAATTATTTTGGAAAATGGGGGGGTTTCTTGTTTTTTTTGTGAAAAAATTTTTGGGAAAAAAAAAAAAAAATTTTTCCCGGGGAATTTTTTAATTTAAAAGAAATTTTTAAATTTTTGGGGGGGAAAGGAAAAGGGGTTTTAATTATACATTTTTTGGGAAAATGGTTTTCCCAAATTTTTTTTGAAAATTTGGGAAAAATTAAATAAAATTTTTTTTTATTCAAAATTTTTGAGATTGAAAAATAAATAAATTTAGGAATTTTAAAAGGGGTTTTTTAATTTTTAATATTTTTTTTTTTTTTTTGAAAAACTTAACCCAAAAAGGTTTTAAAAGGGGAAAAACCTTTTAAAATTTCTGGGAACCCCCCCAAAATTTTGAGTTTTTTTCCAAAAACTTTTCTTTCAAAATTTTTTTGCACCCTTTTTTATTACCTTTTTAAAAAGATTTTTCCCTTACCCTTTTTAAAAATTTTTTTTTTTTTTTTTTTTTTTTTTTTTAAAAATTTTTTTAACCCTGGAAAAAGGGTTTTAAAAGGGTACAATTTTAAAACCCCCCTCGGAACCTCCCAATAACATTATTTTGACCTTTGGGTTGTTAATTTTTTTCAAACATAGCCCAAAACCCGCTTCCCCTATACCTTTTTTCCCTTTTAGCCTAATTGGGTATTATTAAATCTTTTCCTCACCCAAAACCGGGGTTTTTTCCTCGGGAAAAAGGTTTTTTACAAAAATTTTAACCAACCGAAAATTAACCTTAAATAAGATAAAGGGGGGGGCAACTTGTTTGGAAATTTTTTTAAGTCCAAACAGTTTATTTATTCCCCCGGTAAATTTTAAAGTTTTTTTTAAAAATTTTCTGTAAATTGGGAAAAACAAAACAGGAACCGCCCCAAAAAATTATTTTGGTTACCCAAATGGGCAAGGAGGGGCCCCAAGTAAGCTAGGTGCGGTAAAACAGTACCTTTCCCAAAGGGGAATTCTACCCTCAAAATACCTATAGGGTTTAAACCCATTAATGTCTTTCGTAAAAAAGACAATTGGTTTGGGGAAACCCAAAAAAACCAATTTTACCACCCTTTAAAAAAAACAAAAATTTAAATTCTTTGCTTAAAAAATGTCTCCCGGAAAAATAAAAAACCAAGATTTAAAAACTAAAATGAGAAAAGATAAAACCCCAGTGCTTTTTACATAATGGCAAACTTTTTTTGAAAACCCCCCTTCCCGGGGATATATTTTAAAAGAAAAAAAGGGAACCCTTTCCCTTAAACCAAAAGGTTTATTTAAAAGCCTTCAAAGGACTTTTTGGAAAAAAACAAAACCCACTAACCCAAATTCTTTTCTACCCAAATCCCCGGCCCCCAACAAGTTTGGGGGGGCCAATTTTTTAAAAAAACCAATTTTTTTCCCAATTTTTTTTAATTTTTTAAAACTCAAATAAAAATTTTTCCCAATTTTTTTCCCACTTTCAGTTAAGTCTTTGTAAATTTTAAAAAATTTAATTTTTCCCAAACCAAAAAAAAAGTGTAGCCCCCCAGATTTTCCGGGCCCCCCACGGGTGTTAAAAAAAGATTTTTTTAAATTATTTTAAAGCCCAAAAAAGTTTTATGGGAAAACTTCCCCCAAAAAAATTTCAAATCCCAAGTGAAAAAAAAAAAGGGTTTTTATAATTTAAAAAGTCCCCTTTTTTCATTTTCCAAAAATTTCTATAAAAAACAATTTTAGCGTTGTTTACTTTTTTATTTTCAAATTTGGAAATTTCAGGGGAAAATTTTTTCCCCGTCCCAAAAAACAGACTGATAAAAGGGGGGGGAAAAAATCCCCCATTTTTCGTGGTGTTGTTTTTTAAGGGGCCTTTTGAAATTTAACCCCCCTTCCCTCCTGGGTAATATTTACCCCCCCCCTTCCCCCCTTATCCCCCTTTCCCCTTTTTCCCTTTCCCCTTTTCCCCCCCCAAATTTTGCCCCTTCCCTTTTTCCCTTTTAATTTTTTACCCCCTTTTTAATTAAAATTCTATAATAAAACCGGGGTTTTCCCTTTATTCCTAACTTTGCCTGGTTTAGTTTTCCTGGGAAACTTACCTAATTTTTTCCCTTTTTCCTGGGGAAAATCCGGGTATTTTCCTTACCTACTGCAGGTTTTGGGGGCCATTTAAAGCTTTTTTCAAACTCCCAAATTTTTTTCCCCTTTTGTTGGGGGTATTAAATTTCTTTAAAATTTTATGGGGGTAAGGGCAAGGGAAACTACTCTCCGGAATTTAAATTTTTATAACCAGGGGGGTTTTCCCCATTTTAAAATTGGTATTTTTCCCCCTTTTTTTTTTTTTTTAATTTTTTTTTTTATTTTCTTTTTTTTTTCTTAAAAACAAAAAGAAAGAAGTAACCTAACCATGGAAGCCCTAGTCCATGAACCTGCTAAGCCCGGGCCCCTTCTTGATACCGCACCCCGTTCTGACCCCGCCTCATCTTTGTACCACTCTTCGCACACTCCTAAGGCCTCTGTACCTCTTGCTGGTGCTGTTTCCTCACCCGCTTCAGGTACTGAGGTCTCGACTGACTCCTTCGATTTATCTGACCTCCGCTCTCCTTTGACTATGCTTCCGGCCTCTCCCTCTACGGTGCGGCAATTTTCGAATCGCCGTCCCATTCCACATCGGACCAACTCCGGTCCTACTCCTAAATGCCAATGACAATTACCTGCTGATGATACTTCTCCACCTTCTCGTTCTTCTAAGAAAAGATCGGCACATCATGCACTCCCTTTCCATGCTCAGTTTCAGAATGCACAATGGACTAAATTCTTCACTTTACAACCGACTTCCTCTGTTGCCTATCTTTCTGACCATAGTATTGGCAAGGCACTCCTACGCCATGTTGGTAAAGATATTTCTTTTCATGCTCTTAAGAGTGGTATGCACATCATCACTGTCCAGAATGCTATCAAAGCTCATGATCTTTCTCTTCTTTCCCATATCAATACTATTCCTGTCACTATTGAAAAACATCATTCCCTTAATTCTTGTAGTGGTGCCATCATTCTGCCCTATACCATAGTTCATCAAAATTTCCAGACATGTGGCAATGACATTCATGAACAGCTGGAACTCCAAGATCTCCCAATCCTCAAAGTAGACACTTACGTTCCTCCTGCCCACGGGCGATACCCTAGCAATGTGGCTCATTTAACTTTTGATAGCCGTGAACTCCCATCCTTAGTTTATGTAGCAGGCCATCAGTTACAAGTTTGAAAGGTGATCCCTACACCGCAGCAGTGTAGAAATTGCTGGCGATTTGGCCATCCAGCGAAATATTGCAGATCTATAGCGGAATACCCAGTCTGTGGTGCTGATGACCATTCTACTGCATCTTACAATCGACCTCCCTCTTGCCTTAATTGTCATGAGGCTCACCCTTCGTACTCTCGCCGTTGCCAAGTCTACTTAAATGAGTGGGAAATCTGCTACCTCAAAGAGGCAGAAGGTCTCCCTTATGCTATGGCAGTTTCCCATCTCCGCCTCCAAGGCAGACTACCCCTTGTTTCTTATTCCCGTGTTTCAAAACGTCCCCACACTTCTTGAGTCCTATCTTCTGCAGCCTCCTCTGTGGTTACCCCTCCCATAGTCACTTCTGTATCTAATTCTTTTACTGTCCTAGGCTCAGACATCCCTACTTCAACGCCTCAGTCTATTCTAGCTTCCTCGTGTTCTCCCTCACAAGCCTCGGTATCGACGAGATCTCGTACGACACCTCCTCCCAATCGTCCCTCTACTTCCCAGAAGTCAAAAAAAAGCTCCTTTAACCCCTCCTTCCCTTCTTCCACCTCATTTTACCTTCCTGGTCTCTGTACCTGGTTCTTCACCTCTCACTGGCTCTGTTACAAGTGTAAAGGTTCACCCTCCTCCCCTGTTCCCTCCCAAGTTTCTTCCTCTTCTGCCACCTCCCAGGTTTCTGCCTCTTCTGTTTCCTTCCACGCTTCTACTCCAATTCCCTCCACCCTTTTGCCCCCCCCCCCTACCTTGGTACAGTCCATTACAGTTCCAATCTTTACTCATCCTCCCCTTTCCATCTCCAATATTGTCTCCCATATGTCGTCTTTGAATTCTGAAACACTTGAAGCAATCTCTGAATATATTGCAGAGACCAAACCGTCAATGGACACTGATCCACCCTCTGTTCCTTCTCTCTCCTCTCCTCCATCTGCGCAACTTCTTTCTTCGCAGCGCACCGTTCCTTCGCTGCTTGAACGTTTTCCGCTGCCACCACATGTGGATTTTTCTAACCCCTCTAGTCTGTAGGAGCCCTTACCTGTGGATTTCAGGTATCTTTATCGTTGCCAATCATGGCCTATTTACAGTGAAACATACGCAGCCTCAGGGGTAATCGGGGTGAGCTTCAGATGTTACTCTCCCAGTTTTCCCCTGTTGGTGTTTGCTTACATGAACCAGAATTACATTCTGCTGTTATCTATCCCATCTCAGGCTATAATTTATTGTATTCTTCAGATCCTTTTCCTGATGGGACCTTTAATGAAAGTGCCCTTCTTCTAAGCACTGATATTCCGTACCATCAGGTATTTGTTCGTACTTTGCTACATTACACAGCAGCCCGTATCCACTTGCATAGGTGGTATACACTCTGTTCCTTATATCTCTCTCCCTCTCGGGCATTATCTATCCCAGATATTGCCTTTCTTGTTTCGTCATTACCGCCACCGCTTCTGTTACTTGGCGATTTTAATGCCCATCATTTCCTCTGGGGGGGTCTCGCTGTGATTCCCGTGGCATTCAGTTAGAGGCTTTTCTTGCTACCCACCCCCTCTATGTTTTAAGTACAGGTACTCACACCCATTTTGATCCTCGGACTCACACTCTCTCTTGCATCGATCTCTCAGTCTGCTCTTCCTGCCCCGCATTAGACTTCACCTGGTCTGTTCTCCCAGATTTACATGACAGCAATCATTTCCCAATCATTCTTACTTCCCCTTCATATTCACCACCTCTTCGTAACCCACGCTGACAATTTGATCAGGCAAATTGGAACCTTTACTCACAACTAACTGTTTTTAGTGAGGTTCCTTCTTCGTCCTCCATTGATGAGCATTTACACCTCTTCTCATCCTCCGTTTTAACCGCAGCTTCTCATTCTATAGCCCAAACTTCGGTCATGCATTCTCAGAAATGTGTGCCTTGGTGGTCTCCTGCTTATGCTCGTCCAGTATGTTTGAAACACGCTGCGTGGGGCAGGTATCGGTACAATAGAACCATGGAGAGACGTCTTGATTTTAAGCAGAAGCTTGCGATCGCTCGCCGTGTCATCCGTGACGCTAAACGCACTTGCTGGTGAGATTGTCTCCACCATTATCTCTGCTTCCTCTATGAGTGCAGTCTGGAAAAAAGTATGAAAACTGAGTGGTAAATATTCTCCTGATCTGGCTGCTGTTCTGCGGGTTGCCGGTGTTGATATAGCAAACCCCCTAGATGTTGCCAATGAAATTGGCAATCATCTGGTCCGTATTTCTCAGGGGCTCCATCTATGCCCCTCGTTTCTTTCCTCAAAGCCTGCCAGAGAGTTAGCACCCTTGGACTTTTCTTCTCTCAGAGAAGAACAGTATAATGTGCCTTTTACACTTCAGGAACTGGAGGCAACGCTCTCAGCTTGCCAATCATCGGCAGCTTGGCCCAACGACATTCATATTCGTATGCTACAACATTTACATCAGTCAGCCCTTGCAGTCCTATTATGCCTTTTCAATCTTATTTGGTCACAAGAAGTTCTTCCACAGCCGTGGAAATCTGCCATTGTTCTCCCTTTCTGCAAACCCCGGGGTATACAGGCTAAAGCCTCCACTATTCCCTTACTTTACCATGGTTTGCCAAGTAAATTGGGAAAGCCTGGTAAAAAGCGTTTTGTTTGGTATTTAGCACACAAACTCTCTCCACTCGTCAAAATGGTTTCGTAAAGGGCCCTTCTACCTAGACCCCCTTTTAAAGCTTGGGTACGTATGTTCGTTAGCCTTTTCAAAAACCCCTCATTATTGCCCCAATTTTTTGGGGCCCTTTATAGTATGACACAAATTGGGGGGATAAAGTTTTGGCCCCAAATTATCCTTGGCCTCCCAGGGGAATCTACCATCCCTTTCCCTTTAACCCCTTTTATGTTTAGGCCCCCCCTTTTGAACGTCATTCTATGGCCCAAAAATTCAAAAAAAAAAAAATTATTTTTTCTTAGAAAATGTTAAGACTATTTTTTGGTTTTTAGTAAAAAAAAAAAAATTTGCCATGGTACTTACCGAGATATAACCGGAAGTTTGCAGAAAATGAGCCGCGATGGCAACGCGGGGACGCCCTCACCCGGGAAACTTTTGGTTTTCTTGTAAATTGAAAAGGTTTTTTTTTTTTTTCACATTTTTTTTTTTACATAACTTATGGGCCTATGAGACCAAAGTAAGTGCAATGTAATATATAATCGTTGTATACACCTAAGCAAAGAAGGTGCAAAGTATATATATACACTCGGTGATATACAACACAATAACACACAAACATTAATTAACAATATTATTGGTTACAAAAAAAAAACAAAAACCATCATCATCATCATCATCATCATCCTCATCCCCTCATCATCTTCATCATCCTCCTCATCTACACCTCATCCTCCCATCCCTCCTCATCATCCTCATCACCTCCTCCATGCATCCTCCTCATCCATGCCTCTCATCCTCCCCCCTCATCATCCCATCATCATCATCATCATCAAATCATCATCCTCATCAATCCTCAGCATCCTCATCATCATCAATCACTCATCATCATCATTCATCCATCTCATCATCCTCATCATCCATCATCATACCTCATCATCATCTCTCACACATCCCTCATCATCCTCATCATCCTCATCACCATCCTCATCATCATCTCATCCTCATCAACATCCACATCATACAGCATCATCAATCATCATCCTCATCACCTCAGCATCATCATCATCATCATCATCATCATCATCATCATCATCATCATCATCCCTCACATCCAATCATCAACATCATCATATCATCAAACATCCTCATCAACCTCATCATCAACCTCATCATCATCAAACATCCTCATCATCATCATCATCATCATCATCACATCATCATCATCATCATCCTCATCAACCTCCTCATCCCCTCATCATCATCCTCATCATCATCATCATCCTCATCAACCTCCTCCTCATCATCATCCCTCATCATCCTCATCATCATCATTACAATCATCATCAACCCATCGATCATCCTCATCCTCATATCATCATAATCAGCCTCCCTCATCAGCCTCATCATCATCCTCCTCATCATCCTCATCATCATCATCATCATCCTCCTCATCATCATCATCCTCATCACATCATCATCATCATCCTCATCATCATCAGCATCCCTCATCAGCATCATCATCATCATCATCATCATCATCATCACATCATCTCATGCATACCTCAGCATCCTCAATCATCATCCTCATCATCATCATCATCCTCATCATCCCCATCATCCTCACATCCCATCATCCTCATCATCATCATCCTCATCATCATCCCATCATCATCATCTTCATCCGCATCATCCTCATCATCATCATCCCTCATCATCCTCATCATCATCCTCATCATCATCATCATCCTCATCATCCTCATCATCATCATCATCATCATCCTCTCATCATCCTCATCCTCATCATCATCCTCCTCATCATCATCATTCATCAATCATCATAATCATCATCAACACCTCACCTCTCACCACATAATCCTCATCATCATCATCATCATCAGCATCATCAACCTCATCAGCATCACCATCCATCATCATCTTCATCCTCATCTCATCCTCATCACCATCATCATCCACATCATCATCAACATCCTCATCACATCATCATCCTCATCCATCATCATCCTCATATCATCATCATCATCCTCATCACCATATCATCCTCAATCATCATCAACATCATCCTCTCATCATCATCCTCATCATCATCATCCTCATCATCTACTATCACATATCAGCAGCATCAACATCATCCTCATCATCATCATCATCCTCATCCTCATCATCCTCATCATCCATCATCATATGCACCTCATCCCCAAATCAAAACCAATTTCCCCCCCATCACCTCAATCATCCTCATCACCTCATCACCACACATCCTCATCATCAACATCAATCATCCTCATCAACATCCACATCCTCATCATCCGCTTCATCATCCATCCTCATCAACATCATCAGCATCCTCATCATCATCATCATCAGCATCATTCAGCAACATCCTCATCATCATCATCATCATCATCATCCATCACCTCATCATCATCTCAGCCTCATCATCATCATCATCCTCATCCTCAGCATCATCATCATCATCCTCATCCTCATCATCATCATCATCACATCATCATCCCAATCATCAGCATCCTCATCATCATCCCTCATCATCATCATCAGCACCCATCCTCATCAATCTTCACAGCATCCACATCATATCATCATCATCATCAATCATCCTCATCCTCATCCTCATCCTCGCTCCTCCCTTCCTCCTCCTCCTCCTCCTCCCTCCTCCTCCTCCTCCTCCCCTCCTCCTCCTCCTCCTCCTCTCCTCCTCCTCCTCCACGTGTGCGATGTGTGGCTTATATTTGTTTTGGATCAAAGTCGCAGCTGTCCAAAAGTGACATATTGTTCCTCCATTAGTCACTTCCCCCCTACTCGGCCTGCCAAAACAAGGGAGTCGATGCTGCCTTCCCCTCCTCCATTCTAGCAATTATCTTTCTCCCTCATTCTATATCTTCAATCTGTCCTCTCTTTCTCTTCTGTCGCCTATCTCGGTCCTCACAGGTTACACTAAATACAAGGATACCTAGTGTAAAGTTACCTAGGATATAACCCAAGAAATCCAGACAAAGTGCTATAACTCGCTTGAAGATGTGATAAACGTGATACACAGTCTTGTGGCGCCTCTGAGACAAGAGTCTAGATGGACAACAGGGAGCATGACAGACAGACAAATCGACAGACAGACAATGTTTTGTGTACCATAAAAACAAAGGAGGGCGATGGTCATGTTTACTATTACCCTCCTTTATGCTCCTCAAAGTCAGCTCTTATCAATGTTCTCTCCCCTTATTTTGCACTGCATGGGGTGACTTGTTTTTTTCTGCTTTCAAGGAACAACATTATTACATCTTCTTCTGTCCTCCTCCTCCTCCTCTCTCTCTTCCTCCTCCTCCTCCTCCTCCCCCTCCTCCTCCTCCTCTTCCGTCCCCGCCTCCTCCTCCTCCACCCCCCTCTTTCCTCCCCACCCCCCCTCCTTCCTCCTCCATTGCTTTTGGTCCAATCCTCCAAATCATGAAATTGACTTCACGACACTTCCATCTGTGTTAGAGCATCACCTTTGGGAATGAGAAGATCCCAATTTGCTGGGAATCACATATTTCTTACCACTAGACATGCTCTGAAAAATGACAACTGAAATGGCATTCCCACAATGCACCACTGCTCCCCCGATTTTTTTTATAAGGTGCACACTGACCATGGAGACCCATTCTCTCACATGTGGGACCTAAACCAGCTTCTTCTCCTGCTTGATTTGGAAGCTGCTAAATTTTATGGCTATAAATACGTCAGAAACATTGGCTCTAATACTATTTATACGTCGGAAACACCAAAGGGTTAAGAACTTTTTAACAGACAGACATTTCTGAGTTCGGGGTAATAAAGTGCCTCTCTGGACTTTATCCAACCCGAAGGTTTCCCCCAGGGATGTGTTTCTGAGCACAACACTGTTTTCTCCTTGCATAGAGTGGATTGGCCTCTATTCTTCTTCCAAAAGTTGGTCATCACTCTATGTTATGACTTCGCTATTGCCTCTGCAGGCGCTGACTGTCACCTCATTACGGATTTTTCTCTCCACATGACGGTTGACCATTTTTTTTCAATTGGCCACCACACATGGTTTAAATTTTCCAGTACCAAAACTCGCCCAATGATTTTCATTACACGCTCTTCATCTCTGATCTTCCTTTGTACCTTGATGGCTCCATATCCCTTGAACATGTCAGTCAACTTCTGGGCCACCTCTTTGACCTGGCCTTCTAGTTATCCTGGAAACCTCACATTACCGCTCTGAAGGCAACTTGTCACAGCCGGCTGAACCTTCTTAAACCCTTGCTCATCTTCATGGGACTGATCGTCGAACTCCACCTTCACCTGACATTCCACCCGCTTTTATCCAAAACTTGATTATTGTGACCATCTTTTCAGAGCGGCCGACTCCTGCCTACTCTCTCTAGCCTTATCCCCAGAGGGGATCTCTGTACCAGTGGCGGTTTACGTTTATGGCCTTGGTGCTTTTCGCTCTTCCCCTGTTGAGAGCCTCTATGCAGAAGCGAACGTTCCATCCTTATCCGATCGCTGTGATGCCCATTGCTCGCTACTATGTACCCTCCATGTCTTCAAATCCTTCCATTTTATAGAATGGTCACCGATATTAGTAGCCATTCTTATTTCGTTCGCCACCCCCTGTTTGCTGAAGGCCCCTTCTCTCTTCTCTTCGTCCTTACATTCGCCGTCTTCTCTTCAATTACCACCTTTCAATGTTCATTTAGCATCTTACTTTTACCCTACCCCCCTGGGAAGTTCCTCTGTTTGATCTGTTCTTTTCTCCTTGCTCGAAGCCCATCTGTCTATGGTAGCTTTCTTCTCGCTCTCTTTTCTTGCCCACTTCCACTCTCATTCTCATCCATATGTAGTGTAACACAGAAGGCTCTAAGTCTTCAGACAGCATAGGATTCACCAGCACGTTCCAGACAGCCTCGATATGAGGGCATTTACTATCTTCGGGCTATATTTTTTACTGCTGAATTGTATCATTCTGCAGCACTTATTCGTATTGGGCATCTAGCCTTTTGTCATCTTTGTGGTTGTCTCAGACTCCCCTAGTGCTATACAGGCTAACAGAAAATTGATACAACCTCACCCCTTATAGTCCTCGTATCCAACTTTGACTAAGCCGCATCTTTACCAAGCATAAAGATATTGTTTTTTGTGTCTCCCCTGGGTCATATTGATGTACAGGCAATTAACACAGGCAAAACTGCGCACGGTCAGCATGTACATGACCTACCAGTTTCATGTAGAGGTGTTCCATTTACAACTATTTTGCTGCAATAGCTACCCTCCTTCACACCCCTTGGCAACAATGTTGGTCTACTAGTGCTTGGTAACAAACTGTCAGTCTATTAAACCCAATAGGTTAACTGCCGTCGTCTGTCACCAATGCGATTTTGGGAGACTACTCTCTCTGTCTTCGCATTGGCCATTCTCGTCTTACTCATGGATATCTCTTGGAGACGGCCTGCTCCTCTCGTGGAAAATTGTCAGGTTCCATTATCGGTCAGCCAGTATCTGTAGACTGTGCCCACTTATCAACGAGGCACGCAAATTTACCTCCGTCATCTCCTCTTTGCTCTCGCTGCTCCCTCTTTACCTTCCTTCTCGCTGATGGGACCCACACCTTTCATCCGGACTCTCTCATTGACTTATTTGACAACAACGACTTACTTCACAAATTCCTGATACATTCAGCCCTTTCTACCTCAATCTCTTGCTACCCTCTACCCCTGCACTATCCCCCTTCCCCCCTGTTTTCTGTAACCTACTGATCTGCCACCCCCTTCTGCTGCCCAAACCCTCGCTTCCTTCACTACCCTGCAGCAGTAATAGCCCTTGTGGCTTAGCGCTCTTTTCATTATAAAATAATACTTACCCCCCTCCTCCAAACGTTCCTAGGCCGACCTCTACCCCGCCTTCCTTCCACTACAGACTGATACACACTTGAAGTCATTCTGTTTTGCTCGATCCTCTCTACGTCCGAACCACCTCAACACCCCTTCCTCAGCCCTCTGGACAACAGTTTTTGGTAATCCCCCGCAACCTCCCTCCTAACTCCCAAAACTACAACATTCGCTGCTTATATTCACACCCCATGTTGCCCAGACATGACCATCTCCACTGCCTCCACCTCTCCTCGCTGCAACATTCGTCACCCATGCTTCACCAACCCACAAAGAGCATTGGGCTAAAACTATACTCTCAACATTCCCCCTTTGCCTCCAGGGCAAAGTTCTTTGTCTCCTCAGCTCCAAGTGCACAGCTCAACCCATTCCCTCATCATTTCTAATGATTCACCTCATTTTCATAAGACCCATCCGCTGACACGTCCACTCCCCAAATATCTGAATACATTCACTCCATACTCTCCCCCTCCAATCTGAATCCAATCTGTCGGGTTCAATCATCCCTGGTCATTTTGTTATTTCCTCCATAACCTTACTCTTTCCTGTATTCACATTTAATTTTCTTCAGTTACATACCTTTTTTTTTCCGACCAAATTCCGCCAACAATCCTCTGCAACTGCTCCTTCAAAATCTCCCAGAGCACAGTGTCATCGCAGAGAGCACTGTGACAACTCCCACCCTATGTGTGATTCTTATCGTTTAACTCCACCCTCTTGCCCAAGACTCTCGCATTTACTTCTCTTAGAAACCCATCTATAAATATATTAAAACAACCATGGTGACCGCAAACAGGCCTTGTCAAGGCCTACTTTTAACTGGGAAATAAATCTCCCTCTTTCCTACATACTCTAACTTGAGCCTCACTATCCTCATAAAAAATCTCACTGCTTTCAGTAACTTTCCTCCTATATCAACACCTGAAACGACTGCACATTGCCCCCTATCCAACCCTGCATACGACTTTCCAAATCATAAATGCCTCAAAAACCTCTTAGCCTTATCCAAATACTGATCACTTATTATTTTCATCTGTAAACAACCTGGTCCACACACCCCTACCTTTTTCTAAAGCCTCATTGTTCATCTGCTATACTATTCTCCGTCTTACTCTTAATTCTTTTCTCAATAAATAACTCTACATTAACAATTTTTACCAGGCATACTCAACAGACGTATCCCCCTATAATTTTGCACTCTCTTGTCCCCTTTGCCTTTAGACAAATGAACTATCATGCTCTCTGCCAATCCTAGGTACCTTACCCTCTTCCAGACATTTATTAAATAATACACCAACTGAATTTTCCAAATCTATATTCCCCACCTGCCTATTAAACATTACTGTCTTTATCCTATCAATCCCAGCTGGCCGTACCCCCTTTCATTTTACCTTCTGCCTCACGAACTTCCCCTACACCATCACAAACTGCTGTTCCCACACTCCTACAAGATGTATTCCTCCCGCCCTATCCACGAAAATCACAGCTTCCCTCCACTTCATCAACATTTCCAATTCTCAAACTAATCCCTCCAACTTCCCTATACCTCAAACTCTCCATTTATAACTCTCCTCTCCTATTTTTAACTGACAAATCTATTTGGTTTTTCCTAGGTTCCTTAACTTGTTAATCTCTCTCTCCACACCTTTTATCTATTTTCAACAAACTTTTTTGATTACAATCTCCCCTACACTCTCATTTGCTCATTTTTACATTGCTTCACCACTCTCTTTTAACCTCAATCTTAACGCACTTAACCTCAATCTAAAAATTTGGTAGTAAGAAAATAGATTTACACATTACATCAAAGGAGATAAGACAAAACCTGAAAAACACGATCTGAATTTCTTTGGAACTAAAAAGTTATCCAAATCAAAACATCAAACTAACAAAAATCCAATGAACCCAACTCACACCTACTGAAACAACGAACAGACTTAAATGTTTTCTTTCTCAACCATAGAAAAAATCTAGTGAACCCCAACATCAATCGCAAACACCCCGTCCAGCAGACTACCTCATAGGTACCTACCTCAATACGCTATTCCCCTGCTCCAAACCAACCCCATATAATTATGCTCATCATAAACACCCTTAAAAACAAGGCAGGAGGGCATAAAACAACCTTGCCTGCTTTTATTACATAAAAAGCATCTCGAGTATTGTCACCAATTTATTTCACACTCTTTAACAAATCCATTGGAATCATCTACCTTCCCAACAATTCTCAAAATAGTGAGGGTCACTCTGGTCCACAAAGGAGGTGACCAAACTGACTTGAATAACTATAGACCAATATCTAAAATCTTTGAAAAATTAATTCACAGATGGATCTATTCCTACCTCATCTCACACAACATATTAAACCCTTGTCATTTTGGGTTCAGGAATAATAAAAGCACAAATGATGCTGTCATACACATGCTAGAACTAATGTATACTGCACTCGAAAAGAAAGAAGTCCCACTGTGCATTTTCATTGATTTACGTAAAGCTTTCAATACAGTCGACCATGAACTGCTGTACTCCAAATTAACACACTATGGCATCAGAGGCCGCTCCCTCAGCTACCTAAAATCATACCTTAGTAACAGAACTCAATATGTGTATGCAAATGATGCAAACTCTTCCACCCAACCAGTCACAGTAGGAGTCCCACAAGGAAGCATCCTTGGACCACTCCTCTTTCTCATCTACAATGATCTACCAAATGCATCACAGCTACTCAAACTCATATTATTTGCAGATGACACTACATGTCTTTTCCCACCCAAACACAGTCGTACTAGCAAACACAGTCAATGTCGAATTGCAGAAAATATCTGCCTGGATGATGACTAATAAACTTACCCTGAATACTGATAAAAGCTATTTCATTCAGTTTGGAAGCAAAGCTGCAAATGATCCAATTAACGTAACGTTAAATGGATCATCAGTCACAAGACTCACAGAGGGAAAATTCCTAGACATCCATCTTGACAGTAGCCTTAAGTTCCAGACACATATACAGCAAATCACCAAGAAAATCTTCAAGACTGTAGGCATACTATCAAAGATAAGGTACTATGTTCCACAATCAGCTCTCCTGGCACTGTACCATTTGCTCATATACCCTTATCTTACATATGGAATTTGTGCATGGGGATCAACAACATCCAATCACCTAAAACCCCTAATAACCCAGCAAAAGGCAGCAGTAAGAATGATAATGAATTCCCACTCCTGCTAGCATATTCCACCAATTTTCAAAAGTCTGAATCTGCTCACCATTAAGAACATCCATACTTATTCATGTGCCTACTACATACACAGAACAGTACACGCAAATATAAACCCTCCACTCAAACTTCTCCTCAACATCCGAAACAGGACACATGACCACAACACAAGACACAGATCTCTTTTTGATATACCTCGTGTCCATATCACACTGCAAAAACTCTATGCACATAAAGGGCCCCAAAATATGGAATTCATTACCAGAAGATATTAAGGTAACCCAGTCTGAAAATCAATTTAAGACTCTTTTCAAAAGCCACTTAATCACCCTAGACTAAACGCTAAATACTCAGTACACACATACTCACTTATGTACTCCCACATCATAACTTCAACAATCACTCTGAACCTTTTATTCATCGTTTACAGGAATATAATTGAATCATTGTTTTCACAAAAAGCATTTTTTGAACATATGAATATATCTTTTGTCTTATACAGGTCTGCCATCACAAATCCAGCAATCAGTTATTCTGTTCCTTCAGTTATTCGGCAGTAATTTTAGCTAACATAATTTCAAATTTCCAGGGTCGCCACACCAACCTGCTGGTGCTGTTTGGTGGTGCTACTTGTTGCATAATTAGTTAGTTTAATATGTTTATTATGCACCCCATACCCATCCTGTGGGCGGTAGTCAAAAGATTACAGAGGTACATAATTGGTCCAGGGACTGGACTCCAAAGTTTTGATAGCTTGTTACGCGCCCCTACTTCACCCCATTATATACAAAAATAAAAGGCCTGGTTAAAATAAGTTCTGTAATAATATATCGCGAACCACTTTATTACTAGCTAGATAAAGCAGGTTCGACTATATATTATTATCGGGTACAGTATGAATCAAAAGTACTCTCTTTGTATTATATTGTATATTATATCTTTCCCCATGATTATTATAACTATAATATTATATTATATTATTATTAGGATAGGTATTACGAATTGAAACCCACTACTGTAGTGACCAATTGGTGGTTCTAGAATTGACCCCAACGCGTCGCCTTCTGGCAGAGCTGAAGTCTGACTATGAAAGTAGTTGAGTGAGTCAGTCACTCCTAGCTCTGACTCGGTACGGGTCTTAAACCCCAAAGCTCCTATCTAAACTAAAATTTTTATACAAAGTCTTGCCTTTGCCATAGTTGGAAATTTTCATGTCACTTATAAAAGATAACTATTTCTTTTACCCTAGACCTTTCTAAAAGAGTAGATTATTAATTGAAATTATTTTATCTACTCTGTTAATGAGAATTTGAACTTAAGATTGGGTTTCTTGCTGTATAGTGTTTCATTTATAATTGCTTGTGGTTATTTTAATTCACTAACCAAATACCAAGGGAAGCTAAATGTTTGGGTAATAAAATAAAGCTAACAAAAAAAATGGAGTATTTGTGCCCCTATGTTACGGTGAAGATTAAGTCGTAACAAATGGGTTGTCTGTCCGGGAGCTACTTCCCCTGAATTTCATATTTGTTTTGCATTAAAATTAAGCTCCCTTGCGAGAATTAAGAAAATGGATCCAGAAATTAAGTCATTATTAGATGAATTAACAGAGGCTACTCTTGACACTTTAAAATTACAGCCCGTGTTGGCAAATAGCTAGACAGTTAGTTTATACCTTATAATAGATACCTAGCGCAGAGACTCTTAGGTCCCAAAATAAGGATAGATTATTTCCGAAAACCCAAGAAATTTGCCAGAACTAGATTCGGAAGATAGTTTTATTTCTCAGTTAAGGAAGTAGAAATCCCACGGAGGGGAACTGCCTTAAATAATGAATTTTGAACCAGGGTTTACAAGGCCTTACTACTCAGCCCAGTCTCAAAGCTCTCCCCGTTCATTTCCCGGGTATGTATGGGTGGTTGGAACAAACCCCTCAGTCAATGACGGGGATAATTTAGGATTGGTGCTCGTCCCAAAATACTTCCGGAGAAGACGCCCGAATTCCCTTCGGTGTCATTACCTCTTGGGAATTTCACGTCCGAACAACTAGAGAGAATAGAACGCTATTACTATTACAAAACTCTCAAATCGAAGCTAGAAGACGTCTAAACGAGGAAGAATTTAGGCGTGAAAGGTTTCGTTTTGGAAAACAAAGCAGAAGGGAGTTCCGGAAGAAAGAGACGTGAAGAGCACGGTAACCGGGTTTGACTTGCATAAAGCAGCTCTAATGGTACCTAAGTTTAACGAAACAGACTTAGATGAATTCTTTGAAATTTTTGAGAATCAGGCACGTTCAATGGGCGGGCCCCAAAGACAAATGGGCCACATTGCTGCACACGTCTCTATATGGAAAGGCGCAGTCTTGTGTCGCCTCCCTTACCATATGAGTTTTATGTCCAGTACGACGTAGTAAAGAGAAACTATTTAGAAGCATATGACATGCTCCCTATTAGTTACCAAATAGTTTTTTCGTTCCATGAAACGGAAAAACAGGACAACTATTTAGATTTTGCCGAGGGAAAGCAGTGGCGTTTGAACGTTGGTGTCGAGCTTCTGGGGTCACGACTTTAAAGATCTATCACAATTAATTTTTACTAAAGATTTGTATGCAAATTTTCCGGAGGGAGTTCGCCAGTATCTGTTGGCCATCCGCAAACGACGTTGTTAGGGGACTGCCGCGCTGGCAGACAACTTCGAGATTTCCAGAGGTTGGTACAATCTGAAAGCAGCCAGGTTACAAACCACAACGAGACCCGACCTGCGAAGCCTTTCGGTAAGCGACCTACCCAACCCGTTCACTCCCGTGTAACAAGTAAACCCGAAGTAAAACACCAAATTCAATCGAGCCCATCCTATAGACCAGATAGGTCATGGGAAAAAATTAAATGTTCGTACTGTTCGAAGCGGGGACTTTCAAATCAAAATGCTTTAAGCGTGATGGGGACCGGGGAAGGAGTCATCCATAGATTGCCACACAAATCATATCCTCTTCGACTATCCAAGGAAGTCCGAGCCAAGAGTAAACGCTCTGTCCCAAGGAAAAAGGGAACAGACCCTCCTAGTTGACTAAGCAGAATATGGGATCATCGTCAAACTTGTCAAGGGTATGAGTCCTTACTTTTCCAAAAGCAAAGTAGGAAATTTCCCCGATAGCCAGTTGTTGCAAGTAAATTCCTTTAGGGATACGGGGTCCTACTTAACATTATTAAGAGAAGGACTTTTAAACATTCCCGCCAGATCATATACGGGTTTCGACGCTCTGTTGGAAGTTATGGTGGCCCATAGCGAGTACCCCTGTACAAGTTATTGTTGAAACTCCTTTTTTTTACGGCTGGACGTCAATCGGAGTGTCTCCAACTAACTTCCCCATAAAAGACGTAGACCTATTGATTGGAACGACTTAGCGGAAGAAGGAATATGGAAAGAGCCCATATTTTATGGAAAACCCAAACCCGAGGAAAATTACGTCATCGAAGCCCGACGAAGGGAACCTCCCCTCTTTCCTCTGAGCGTAGTAACCCGGGCGATAAACCAAACAGTCGCGTTCTCATTTTGGTATCGGGGAAGTCATGGACGACGTCGACGTAGGAGTAAGAGAATATTCAACGAAAGCTCGAGTGTAGAGCCAACAATCCACCCAGAACCGATACCAGTTCCTAAGCGGTGGTTTCCGAAATAATTTATTCTCGAAGGAGGATCTAGTAAGAGAACCCCAAATAGACCCCTCCTTAAGTGACCTCAGGAAGCTTGCTGTGTTTGGGAGAAGAAGCCCTTAAAAGTGATGCTCTTACTATTGGGAGAAGGACTTACTGAAAAAGAAAACTAGGATCTCTTAAAAGTGATCATCTACTGGTCTTGCCTACCCGTTTGAATTTAGATGTAAGTTTGCTCATGACAGCCTAAAGGGTGGACATCTGGGACAAAAGAAGACTTTTAGAAAAATTCCCTAAGCACTTCACATGGCCAAAAATGAAGGAAGAAGTGGAACGGTATGTAAGAAGCTGTTCCGTGTGTCAACTAGTAGGCAAACCTGCACATAATCCACCACCTGCGCCGTTGAACCCTATACAAGTAACAGGCGAACCCTTTTCAGTCTGGTGATCGACTGTGTCGGCCCGCTACCCAAGACTCGGCGGGGCAACCAGTTCCTGTTCACCTCATGGACACCGTCACCAGGTCCCCGGAAGCAGTTCCTTCAGGAGGATTAATGCTCGCCTAATAGTGAGAGCACTGATTAAGTTCTTCTCTCACTTTGGATTTCCAAAAGAAGTTCAATCGGATCAAGGGTCGAATTTTACTTCAAAATTTTTCCGTGAAGCCTTGGGTCAGTTAGGGGTCAAGACGGGTTTTCGCGACGGCCTATCGACCCCAATCACAAGGCGTGGTGGAAAGGGTTCCCTCAAACTTTGAAGATTATGATGAGGTCCTATTGTTTACAGTATTCCAAAGATTGGGATGAAGGTATTCCACTACTCTTTTTTTGCCCTAAGAGAAGCGAACAAGACAACTTGAAGTTTTCGCCATTTGAGTTAATTTTATGGGGATCAAATTAGAGGGCCAGTACAGGTTCTCAAAAAAGCTTGGGACCGGGGAAGAAACGCCGACTTTTAGGAGCTCTCCTACCTTAATGAAAAAAACGCCTGAGCCTAGCTAGAGAATTGGCCGCCGAAAACTTACGACAAGACAGAGTAAGAGAAGGAGGAATACGATCGTTTGAACTAAACTTCGTTCATTTTAACCAAAAGATCAAGTTCTGGTTCAACGATTTCATCAGGGACATGCTTTACAGCCCCAAATTTGAAAGGGCCTTTAGAAATCGTGAAGCGCCTAAGTGACGTGAACTACTTGGTAGGACGCCGAAGAAGAGGAACTCACAAGGACGTATCACATTAACCAACTTAAACCCTATTCAGGAATGTTTTACCAGTTTCTACTAAAAACTCCTCTGAACCCAAAAAGGGTTCCAGTAAGTTCGGATGAAATGATAGGAATACCAGTTCTTCTGAACAATTCGACAGCCTTAAAGAATTTAAATTCTCTACTGATAAATCTGGAAGTGGACAAAGGACACGAAATAAAATCCTGATTAAGGCAAATCTCCACCTATTCAATGACGTCCCCAAAAACCGTGTACTTGGGTGTGCACGATGTTACTCTCAGAGAACCTACTCCAATCAAGCAATCTCCCTACAGAGTGAGTCCAAGAAACAAGGGAGCTAGAGACAGAGGTGAACTTCTTACTCTCACACGGGTTGATAAACCAGTAACAGTTTCCCTTTGGGGATCCCGTGCATTCTAGTCCCCAAACCAAGGGACCTCCCGAAAGTGCACGATTTAGAAAAAGTCAATTTCTGTTTAAAAGTGCCTGATGGGTTTCCAATACCGAATTGCGATTAATAGACAAGGCTCGGAGGCTAAGTATATCAGTAAATTGGACTTGTTAAGAGGGTATTTACAAGTCCCTTGGTCACCAGAGCTCAAGAGAATGGCTTTTACGATACCTGGTGGCCCATACAAGTATTGCGTTATGCCCTTCGGCTTCTGTAACCGGCCTCCCCGTTCCCGCTAATTATGAACATACTTAGGGCGGATTGGACGGTAGAAGCTTACTTGACGATTAGTCGTATACAGCGACAGTTGGCCCCCAACACCTTAGACAGCTTAAAGCCTTGTTTTGACGCCTTAAGTAAACATAATTTTACAGTGAATTTGTCCAAGTGTGAGTTTGGCCAGACGAAATTAAATACTTAGGATTTTGGATTTGGGCAAGGTGAAGTCGCTCCTTTGAACGCCAAAATAAAGGCCCCTTAGAATTTCCTACCCTAAGGATAGGGGAAAAACGTATCAAGATTTTAGGAGTTGCCGGTTACTACCGTCGGTTCTGTCCGAATTTGCACAGGTACTTTTCCCCTAACTGAATTAACAAATCCAAAAACAAAGTTTTCATGACTCAGGACTGTGAAATGCTTTTAATCGTTTAAAAAGATTACTATCCTCTTCCCAGTATTGCTAAGTCCTGATTTTAATAAACCATTCCACTTACAAATAGATGCCAGTGGTATGCTTTGGGGGCCGCATTGTTACAGAAGGGTCCAAATTCTGACCTATTACAACCTGTTTTTTATTTTCTTCTAAGTTAAAGAAACACCAGATTAATTATTCAACTATAGAAAAAGAAGCCTTAGCTCTCGTTGTATGCCTAGAGAAATTTTTATGTATATTTAGGATCTTCTACCCATCAGATATCGGTGTACTCCGATCACAATCCCTTTGGACCTTCATAAATTCTATGAAATCGAAGAATGCCAGAATACTTCGTTGGGGTTTGAGAATTCAACCCTTCTCTATTTTCCATTTCCCCTATAAAAGGAAAACATAATCTCATTGCTGATGCCCTCTCTAGGCCTTGAAATTTTATTAATATACATTTATTTTTAACAGTATGAGTCGGTACTTTTATGACCATCTATGTTGTGGAAAAGCTGGAGATGATGAAGGACTGCTGTCTATGTTACAACCTCTGCTACTATGACAGATGCTACCCACCACAGAGAGTTTCAAGTTTAATGGCGACCGTCAGTCACGAGGGGGGAGGTGTTTCGCGCCCCTACTTCACTCCATATATACAAAAATAAAAGGCCTGGTTAAAATAAGTTCTGTAATAATATATCGCGAACCACTTTTTACTAGCTAGATAAAACAGGTTCGACTATATATTATTATCGGGTACAGTATGAATCAAAAGTACTCTCTTTGTATTATATTGTATATTATATCTTTCCCAAAGATTTTTATAACTATAATAAATTTTATTATATTATTATTAGGATAGGTATTACGAATGTGTAACCACTTTCTGTAGTGACCAATTGGTGGTTCTAGAATTGACGCCACGCGTCGCCTTCTGGCAGAGCTGAAGTCTGACTATGAAGTAGTTGAGTGAGTCATCAGCTCCTAGCTCTGACTCGGTACGGGTCTTCAACCCCAAAACTCCTAGCTTAAACTAAAACTTTATACAAAGTCTTGCCTTTGCCCTTAGTCTGGTAATTCATGTCACTTAAAAGATAACTATTTCGTTACCCTAGACCTTTCTAAAAGAGTAGATTATTAATTGAAATTATTTTATCATACTCTGTTAATGAAATTTGAACTTAAGATTGGTTTTTTGCTGTATAGTTTCATTATAATTGCTTGTGGTTATTTTAATTCACTAACCAAATACCAATGAAGCTAAATGATTGGTAATAAAATAAAGCTAACAAAAAAAATGGAGTTATTTGTGCCCCTATTGTTACGGTGAAGATTAAGTCGTAACATAGCTGAGCAAGTTACAGAGGTAATGAACTCACAATTTACAAAGGTAATGAACTCACAATTAACAAAGGGAATGAACTCACAATTTACAAAGGTAATGAACTCCAGGTAAGTCTGGTCACAATCATGACAAGTTACAAAGGTATTTACAGATTACAGAGGTACGTAATGGGTCCAGGGACTGGGCCCCAAAGTTTTTGATAGCTGAACTAGGTACAAAGGTATTGAGCTCACAAGTTACAAAGGATATGAATTCTGTAGAATGGTACTTACGTTTATTTCTTTGGGTACAATCATGAACAAATTATAGAGTAATGAGCAATTCACACTTCCACACCCGGTCACAACTGTAAAGAGTTATTGGTGCAAATATTGATTGTTGAGTCACACACACACACACACAAAACACAACCCACACACACACACACACACACACACCCCACACACACACACACACACACACACACACACAAAACACACCAGTTTAGTTTAATATCTTTATGCACCCCATACCCCTCCTGTGGGCTGTAGTCAAAAGATTACAAAGGTACATAATGGGTCCAGTGACTGGACCCCCAAAATTATGATAGCTGAACTAGTTACAAAGGTAATGAACTCCAGTAGATTGGTCACTAAACATGGGAAGTTACAGAGGTAATGAATCAGCTTCACTCCTATACATGGTTACAGTCATGAACAAATTACAAAGTAATGAACCACTGATACGTCCACACCTGGTCACAATTGTAATGAGTTATAAATACAAATATTAAGTGGATCATACACCCACACTAGCGCGCGCGCGCACATACACACACGAGGGCGCACGCACGGACATGTGCACACGAGCGTACAAATATATGCATACACACAAGGACGCACACCCACACACACACACCCACACACACACACACACACACCAACACCCACACACACACCCTCACACACACCCACACACATAAGGGAAATCGGCCTGACGACACTGGAGGACAGGAGGGTCAGGGGAGACATGATAACGACATATAAAATACTGCGTGGAATAGACAAGGTGGACAAGGACAGGATGTTCCAGGGAGGGGACACAGAAACAAGAGGCCACAATTGGAAGTTGAAGACACAAATGAGTCAGAGAGATAGTAGGAAGTATTTCTTCAGTCATAGAGTTGTAAGGCAGTGCATAAGTCATTCCAATTTCTTTTTCTCCATTTATTGTTTTAACCTGCTTACTTTTAGCCCTAGCCATGGTTCCAATGAATAAAAGAAATGCTTTTCATTATGTAAAGCACCTACACAGTACATTATCCATTAAAGATAAGGTGGCTTTTAAGCCACTGTCAGTTACCATGAGCTCAGTCTCATGAAGCAGGAGAATATGCTTTATTATTACGCTAATATCAATACTACAGCTTATTTGATCTAATATGAAATAAGAAACAATATAAATAACATAAAACATGTTAAGTACTCCAGAATGAATAATATTTGGCATAACACTGAGCAGTTCGACAGAGTTATGAAGAGGATATGGTAAACTAATACCATTCTCCTATCCTTGTCTTGGTGGCTTATATTAGAGAAAATGGAGTATAGCACAGGGCTAGCTATGATGTACACTCTTTCTCTCTATAGATTATCACACACAGCAGCATATGTGTAGAGAACCTAGGATAACCCCAAAAAAGTCAACGTGGCTTATTTTTAGTACCTGGCTTGGGTTAGCCATATATGATTTTTGGTAAATATTCGATTCCCAGCCAGGGTAGAAACATTAAGCATGTTTCTTTACACCTGTTGTCTATGTTTACCCATCAGTAAGTGGGTACCTGGGTGTTAGTCGACTAGTGTGGGTGTTATCCTGGGACACTGACCTAATTTTCTTGAAATACTCAGCATAACAAGTGGCTTTCTATACAGCAGTATGTCACTGATGTCAGCTAGGCCTGTATACCTTGTACATGTATGTGTAGTAAATAAAGATATTATTATTATTATTATTATTATTATTATTATATTATTTTCTCAGTTGTTTGTTGGGTTATCTTATTCAAACTTGGACAATGTATGATAGAAAGATACTTCTTAACATACACCAAAAATGAAAGAAATCAGACCATAAATAGCAGAGTTCACTTCTCAGCCATTAGCGGCCGCTTAGCGGTATATTTTTGTATGGTTGTTATGATTATATTCTCATTTTTTCGGTCTCATTTGATAGAATGGAAGATATATTACAGAAATAGATATGATTCTGATTGCTTTCATGATGAAAAGTACCTTGAAATTGTGCTCACAGTAGCGAAAATGTTCTATTCTTTAGCGAAGCTCAAGAGTAAACAAATGACGTCACCGTCCAATACCTGTCCACCTGCCAGTCCAGTACGGAGTCAAGAATGGATTGACATTATTTATACAATTACAGTGTACCCTCGACCAGCGATATTAATCCATTCCTGAGAGCTCATCGTTAATCGAAATTATCGTTAGTCGAGTTAATTTTCCTGATAAGAAATAATGGAAATCAAATGAATCCATGCAAGAGACCCAAAAGTATTGAAAAAAAAAAAATTTACCATGGAAATATTAATTTTAGTACACACAAACTGAAGAAGACATGCACAGTTACATGACACTTACCTTTATTGAAGATCTGGTGATTATTGATGGGATGGGAGGAGGGGAGAGTGTTGATGGTGTTAGTGTTTAGAAGGGGAATCCCCTTCCATTAGGACTTGAGGTGGCAAGTCCTTTTTCGGGGTTACGTCTCTTCTTCTTTTAATGCCACTAGGACCAGCTTGAGTGTCACTGGACCTCTGTCGCACAACATATCTGTCCATAGAGGCCTGTACCTCCCGTTCCTTTATAACATTCCTAAAGTGTTTCACAATATTGTCAGTGTCACAATTAAACACTTGTTCAGGTTTCAATTCTTCACTGTCTATGTACTCCTTGAATTCCTGCACATATTTTTCAGCTGGTTTTTGGTCTAAACTGGCAGCCTCACCATGCCTTATCACACTAAGTATGCCACTACGATTATTAAATCTCTCAAACCAACCTTTGCTGTCCTTAAATTCACTCACATCACCACTAGTTGCTGGCATTTTTCTAATTAAATCCTCATGCAATTTGCTAGCCTTTTCACATATGATCGCTTGAGAGATGCTATCTGTTTTTCATTTATCCACACCAATAACAGTCTCTCAACATCTTCTATCACTTGCGATCTCAGTTTCTAAAACATAGTTGCATCTTTGGCAAGAACAGCTTCCTTGATTGCCGTTTTCTTGGCCACAATAGTAGCGATGGTTGATTGGGGTTTTGTGTACAACCTGGCCAGCTCGGAGACACACACTCCACTTTCATACTTAGCAATGATCTCTTTCTTCATATCCACAGCAATTCTCACCCTTTTTGCTGTAGGGTTGGCACTAGAAGCTTTCTTGGGCCCCCCATGGTGACTTATTTTGCAGGCGCAATCACTAAAAAGGGTGTGATAATGTGAAATGTTCCGATTGTATGCTTGGAAGCGACCGCAGTGGCTGGCTGGCTTGTAAACACTGGCCAGAAGTGGACGCGTCTCAGAAGGAACGAATAGTGTTGGTCGAGTATTTTAGCTCTAGTTGAGGCAAAATTTTTACGTTAAAATGTATCGCTGGTCGGATTTATCGTTAATCGATGCCATCGGTGGTTGAGGGTCCACTGTATTACAATAATGCAGTAGTCTGCATAACAGTAAATCTTCTATTTATTTTTTTTTTTGTGATTAAAAATTCCAAATGGTAAGCAAGAGTAATATAAGAGGGGCCTGTAGCCATGACTAATGAACAGAGAAAATGTTATTTTAGTGCCAGGAATGTCTGCATTGTTTATTCTGGATCCTATTTTGAAATTGGCATCTGTTGAAATTTGTGTGAAATAGGCCAAATTGCCAATTTTTGACCACTTTATTGGTTAGTTGAAATAAGTAAATGGGCTGTTTCTTGTACTCAGTTGACAGACTAGAAGTAAATAAGTTTATTCAGGTATACACATACAGTTACATAGATTATCATACACAGCAGTGTATATATAGAGAACCTTGGAAAACCCAGAAAAGTCAAAATGACTTATTTCCAGTACCTGGCTTGGGCTTGCCATGTATGATTTTTGGCAAATATATTTTTTTCTCGGTTGTTTGTTGGGCTATCACAATGAAACTTGGGCAGTGTATGATGGAAAGAGTATACTATGTATACTATGTATACTCAAGGGAGTTCACTTCTCAGTCATTAGCCGCTTCTTTGCTGTATATTTTCGTATGGTTTTTATGGTTGTTTTCTCATTTTTTGGACTTATTTGATAGAATGGAAGATATATTACAGAAATTGATTGCTTTCATGATAAAAAGTACCTTGAAATTGAGCTCAAAGTAGCGGAAATGTTCGATTTTTGCCGATGTTCAATGAACTGTGTAAGTCAAGTTGGTTAATTTTATTAAGTGTATTCTAACTTAACCACTCTGTAATTCGGCAAACTCAGTAATCCGGCACACTACAGGTCCCAATGATGCTGGATTTGTGATGGAGGACCTGTAGTATGTCCCTGAGCAGTTGCTGTCTACCAACCTACTACATAGGTAAACTGTAATTATCAGAACATAAAAATTGTTTTAAAATAAAAGAGAGAAAAAAGATATATCGGCAACACTTCTGCAAGTGGCACGAATCGATGTTGCCATCAGGTGAGCATCCACAGCCAACTTCACAGTCTTATATCTCAGTAAGTACTGGTCCTAATATTTTATTTTTTTGGTCTTGTAATACACAGAAAATATCCCTAATTAAATAAATTGTCCTGGCTACTAAATGGCTGCTTAATTACACTGAAAAAAACAGCAACTCTAGGACCAGCATGTACTCATACAAATTATGAAGCATGAGTGCAAATAATTAATATAGTGTTAGGAAGGATACTAAAACTCACCTATACAAAAATATACCTAATATAATAATAAGTAACTTATATACAACTTACAATCAACTCCAAAAAACCACCACACTTCAGTTCATATTACCTCACTAGCACACTGCTAATAGTGACACAAAATTTTATATACATTTATAAACAGGGAGGCTCCATGACACCTCCCTCCCCCCCTCACTTCTGCCTGGTAGACTAGTTACCAGCAGGCAAAGACACCTATGGTATACACTAAAAAACCCACCCAACACCACATACTCACACTGCTACATTTTGCTTCCTCTGCTGTGGGTAACCTACTGCAC
>NC_069471.1:28972534-29000093 GCF_026875155.1 Cherax quadricarinatus | reverse complement strand
ATCATAAGATTCATGTTGGCTAACATTTTCTGTATCATAGGCAGGTTGTGGGTGATCCTGCAATATTCAGGCAACCTCCAGACAAATTTGATAATCATTTTCTCATATGATGTACATATCTGTGTACCCCCTTACTCCTTCCATCAGTCTTACCCAATGATACAATCCACAATTTTCAGTATAAATATTAGAACCATAATTATTGATTATATTTATTAATTTTTAACATATAAATTTGGTCCAGGAAGATGTGTATAGAGAATAGTGGGTGTAAAAGGGAGACACTTTTCTTCGGACCAGATTGCCTTAAAATTTTCCCACATACCTCAAAATGAATTTTTTATGGGAGAGCCACAGAATTTGGTTAACACAAGCCTATCCGATGTTATCCTGACGCCAAATGACTTCGAACAGGCGATAAATGACATGCTCATGCACTCTGCCCCAGGGCCAGACTCATGGAACTCCGTGTTCATCAAGAACTGCAAGAAGCTCCTATCACGAGCCTTTTCCATCCCATGGAGAGGGAGCATGGACACAGGGGTCGTCCCACAGTTACTAAAAACAACAGACATAGCCCCACTCCATAAAGGGGGCAGTAAAGCAACAGCAAAGAACTACAGACTGATAGCACTAACATCCCATATCATAAAAATCTTTGAAAGGGTACTAAGAAGCAAGATCACCACCCATCTAGAAACCCATCAGTTACACAACCCAGGGCAACATGGGTTTAGAACAGGTCGCTCCTGTCTATCTCAACTATTGGATCACTACGACAAGGTCCTAGATGCACTAGAAGACAAAAAGAATGCAGATGTAATATATACAGACTTTGCAAAAGCCTTCGACAAATGTGACCATGGCGTAATAGCACACAAAATGCGTGCTAAACGAATAACAGAAAAAGTCGGTCGATGGATCTATAATTTCCTCACTAACAGAACACAGAGAGTAGTAGTCAACAGAGTAAAGTCCGAGGCAGCTACGGTGAAAAGCTCTGTTCCGCAAGGCACAGTACTCGCTCCCATCTTGTTCCTCATCCTCATATCTGACATAGACAAGGATGTCAGCCACAGCACCGTGTCTTCCTTTGCAGATGACACCCGAATCTGCATGACAGTTTCTTCCATTGCAGACACTGCAATTCTCCAGGCGGACATCAACCAAATCTTTCAGTGGGCTGCAGAAAACAATATGAAGTTAAACAATGAGAAATTTCAATTACTCAGATATGGTAAACACGAGGAAATTAAATCTTCATTAGAGTTCAAAACAAATTCTGGCTACAAAATAAAGCGAAACACCAACGTCAAAGACCTGGGAGTGATCATGTCAGAGGATCTCACCTTCAAGGACCATAACATTGTATCAATCGCATCTGCTAGAAAAATGACAGGGTGGATAATGAGAACCTTCAAAACTAGGGAGGCCAAGCCCATGATGACACTCTTCAGGTCAGTTGTTCTATCTAGGCTGGAATATTGCTGCACAGTAACCTCACCTTTCAAGGCAGGTGAAATTGCAGACCTAGAAAATGTACAGAGAACCTTCACGGCATGCATAACGGAGATAAAACACCTCAATTACTGGGAGCGCTTGAGGTTCCTGAACCTGTATTCCCTGGAACGCAGGCTGGAGAGATACATGATTATATACACCTGGAAAATCCTAGAGGGACTAGTACCGAACTTGCACACGAAAATCACTCACTACGAAAGCAAAAGACTTGGCAGACGATGCAACATCCCCCCAATGAAAAGCAGAGGTGTCACTAGCACGTTAAGAGACCATACAATAAGTGTCAGGGGCCCGAGACTGTTCAACTGCCTCCCAGCATACATAAGGGGGATTACCAACAGACCCCTGGCAGTCTTCAAGCTGGCACTGGACAAGCACCTAAAGTCGGTTCCTGACCAGCCGGGCTGTGGCTCGTACGTTGGTTTGTGTGCAGCCAGCAGTAACAACCTGGTTGATCAGGCTCTGATCCACCAGGAGGCCTGGTCACAGACTGGGCTGCTGGGGCGTTGACCCCCGGAACTCTCTCCAGGTAAACTCCAGGTAAATTCCAGGTGCAACAAAAGGTAAGTAATGTATCACTGTTACCTTCTAACCAAATTACTTGCACAAATGCAATAGTTCATACAGGTAATTTACTTCTCACAACATCCAAAACAAAATAGACTTACTCTCAATATCTGTAATTCACCCTATTTATCACTTACCCTCTCCCAAACAGTTGTAAATGTAAAATTCCTAATACAGTTACATCGCAATTAATCTTAAATTAGTCCTAGGTTTGCCTGAAATACTCAGCCAATATAGGAGCTCTTCTTTATTTTATTATTTATTTATTTATTTTATGTCTTTGCAAAAATTACATTGAGATTTTGTATTTACAATAGTGGGTTGCAATGCCTAGGCATTATGGGCCGACTTAACATTATTGGCTTACAGACTACTTAAAACTAAGGATTGTATTATAGTTTTACAGTAATATTGTAATTGTTTCATAGTTGTACAGTAGATTATTAATTGTAAGTGAATCTAATTTGTATAAGACAAAAGATATACTGTATTCATATATTCAAAAATGCTTTTTGTGAAAACAAAGATTCAATTATATTCCTGTCAACAGTGGATAAAAGGTTCAAGGTAATTGTTGAAATTATGATGTTTACTTGGAGTTTACCTGGAGAGAGTTCCGGGGGTCAACGCCCCCGCGGCCCGGTCTGAGACCAGGCCTCCTGGTGGATCAGAGCCTGATCAACCAGGCTGTTGCTGCTGGCTGCACGCAAACCAACATACGAGCCACAGCCCGGCTGATCCGGAACTGACTTTAGGTGCTTGTCCAGTGCCAGCTTGAAGACTGCCAGGGGTCTGTTGGTAATCCCCCTTATGTGTGCTGGGAGGCAGTTGAACAGTCTCGGGCCCCTGACACTTATTGTATGGTCTCTTAACGTGCTAGTGACACCCCTGCATTTCATTGGGGGGATGGTGCATCGTCTGCCAAGTCTTTTGCTTTCGTAGTGGGTGATTTTCGTGTGCAAGTTCGGTACTAGTCCCTCTAGGATTTTCCAGGTGTATATAATCATGTATCTCTCCCTCCTGCGTTCCAGGGAATACAGGTTTAGGAACCTCAAGCGCTCCCAATAATTGAGGTGTTTTATCTCCGTTATGCGCGCCGTGAAAGTTCTCTGTACATTTTCTAGGTCGGCAATTTCACCTGCCTTGAAAGGTGAGGTTAGTGTGCAGCAATATTCCAGCCTAGATAGAACAAGTGACCTGAAGAGTGTCATCATGGGCTTGGCCTCCCTAGTTTTGAAGGTTCTCATTATCCATCCTGTCATTTTTCTAGCAGATGCGATTGATACAATGTTATGGTCCTTGAAGGTGAGATCCTCCGACATGATCACTCCCAGGTCTTTGACGTTGGTGTTTCGCTCTATTTTGTGGCCAGAATTTGTTTTGTACTCTGATGAAGATTTAATTTCCTCATGTTTACCATATCTGAGTAATTGAAATTTCTCATCGTTGAACTTCATATTGTTTTCTGCAGCCCACTGAAAGATTTGGTTGATGTCTGCCTGGAGCTTTGCAGTGTCTGCAATGGAAGACACTGTCATGCAGATTCGGGTGTCATCTGCAAAGGAAGACACGGTGCTGTGGCTGACATCCTTGTCTATGTCGGATATAAGGATGAGGAACAAGATGGGAGCGAGTACTGTGCCTTGTGGAACAGAGCTTTTCACCGTAGCTGCCTCGGACTTTACTCTGTTGACGACTACTCTCTGTGTTCTGTTAGTGAGGAAATTATAGATCCATCGACCGACTTTTCCTGTTATTCCTTTAGCACGCATTTTGTGCGCTATTACGCCATGGTCACACTTGTCGAAGGCTTTTGCAAAGTCTGTATATATTACATCTGCATTCTTTTTGTCTTCTAGTGCATTTAGGACCTTGTCGTAGTGGTCCAATAGTTGAGACAGACAGGAGCGACCTGTTCTAAACCCATGTTGCCCTGGGTTGTGTAACTGATGGGTTTCTAGATGCGTGGTGATCTTGCTTCTTAGGACCTTTCAAAGATTTTTATGATATGGGATGTTAGTGCTATTGGTCTGTAGTTCTTTGCTGTTGCTTTACTGCCCCCTTTGTGGAGTGGGGCTATGTCTGTTGTTTTTAGTAACTGTGGGACGACCCCCGTGTCCATGCTCCCTCTCCATAGGATGGAAAAGGCTCGTGATAGGGGCTTCTTGCAGTTCTTGATGAAGACAGAGTTCCATGAGTCTGGCCCTGGGGCAGAGTGCATGGGCATGTCATTTATCGCCTGTTCGAAGTCATTTGGTGTCAGGATAACATCGGATAGGCTTGTGTTAATCAAATTTTGTGGCTCTCTCATAAAAAAATTATTTTGATCTTCGACTCTCAGTCTGGTTAGCGGCTTGCTAAAAACTGAGTCATATTGGGACTTGAGTAGCTCACTCATTTCCTTGTAGTCATCTGTGTAGGACCCATCTTGTTTAAGTAGGGGCCCAATACTGGACGTTGTTCTCGATTTTGATTTGGCATAGGAGAAGAAATACTTTGGGTTTCTTTCGATTTCATTTATGGCTTTTAGTTCTTCCCGCGATTCCTGACTCCTAAAGGATTCTTTTAGCTTAAGTTCGATGCTTGCTATTTCTCTGACCAGTGTCTCCCTACGCATTTCAAATATATTGACCTCTTTTAGCCGCTCTGTTATTCTTTTCCGTCGCCTGTAAAGGGAGCGCCTGTCTCTTTCTGTTTTACATCTACTCCTCCTTTTTCTTAGAGGAATAAGCCTTGTGCATACATCGAGTGCTACCGAGTTAATCTGTTCTAGGCATAAGTTGGGGTCTGTGTTGCTTAGTATATCTTCCCAGCTTATATCGGTTAGGACTAGGTTTACTTGGTCCCATTTTTGTTTTTGTTATTGAAGTTGAATTTGGTGAATGCTCCCTCGTGACTAATCTCATTATGTCGGTCTGGGGCTCCGCGCATACATGACTGAACCTCAATTATGTTGTGATCTGAGTATATTGTTTTTGATATGGTGATATTTCTTATCAGATCATCATTGTTAGTGAAGATGAGGTCTAGTGTATTCTCCAGTCTAGTAGGCTCTATTATTTGCTGGTTTTAAATTGAATTTTGTGCAGAGATTTAAAAGCTCGCATGAGTGTGAGTTTTCATCAGAGCTGCCCCCTGGTGTTATTACTGCAACAATATTATTTGCTATATTCCTCCATTTTAGGTGCCTTAAGTGAAATCCCCCAGGAGCAAGATGTTGGGTGCAGGAGCTGGAAGGTTTTCCAGACAGTGGTCAATTTTTAACAGCTGTTTCCTGGAATTGCTGGGATGTTGCATCCGGAGGCTTGTAGACTATCACAATGACTAGGTTTTGGTTCTCGACCTTTACTGCTAAAACTTCCACTACATCATTTGAGGCATTTAGCAGTTCTGTGCAAACAAGTGACTCTGCAATGTACAGGCCAACCCCCCCCTTTTGCCTGTTCACTCTGTCACATCTTTATAGGTTGTAACCTGGGATCCATATTTCGTTGTCCAAGTGATCCTTTATGTGGGTCTCAGTGAAAGCCGCGAACATTGCCTTTGCCTCTGCAAGCAGTCCACGGATGAAAGGTATTTTGTTGTTTGTTGCTGGCTTTAGACCCTGTATATTTGCAAAGAAGAATGTTATCGGACTGGTGGTATTGTTGGTACTGGGGGGGATTTTTTTTCCGGCATTAGTATCTGTATCTGTTGGTTTGGAGTGGAGGCCATCGACTGTGGTTCCACTCCAGGAATGACTGGATTTGGTGTACGATTTCTGCCATTTCCTGCCAGTTTTTTTTCCTTCCTGGCACTAAAAAACCTCTCCCTCTTGAGTGGCTGTGGCTACCCAGGTTTTCCCATGGCCTGGATGTTTTGTATCTTTTTGTCCCCTTTAGATGGTATGCCTGGCAATTTAAGTTATATGTGGGAGTACATAAGTGAGTAGTACATGTGTACTGAGTATTTAACATTTAGTCTAGGGTGATTAAGTGACTTTTGAGATTAGTCTTAAATTGATTTTCAGACCGGGTTACTTTAATATCTTCTGGTAATGAATTCAATATTTTGGGGCCTTTTATGTGCATAGAGTTTTCACACAGTGTGATATGGACACGAGATGTATCAAAAAGTAATCTGTCTCTTGTGTTATGGTCATGTGTCCTGTTAAGGTTGGTGAGAAGTTTGAGTGGAGGGTTTATATTTGTGTGTATTGTTCTGTATATGTAGTAGGCACATGAATAAGTATGCATGTTCTTAATGGTGAGCAGATTCAGACTTGAAAATTGGTGGAGTATGCTGGCGGGAGTGGGAATTTGTTATTCTTAATGCTGCCTTTTGCTGGGTTATTAGAGGTCTTAGGCAACTGGATTGTTGATCCCCATGCACAAATTCCATATGTAAGATAAGGGTATATGAGTGAATGGTACAGTGCCAGGAGAGCTGATTGTGGAATGTAGTACCTCATTTTTGATATTATGCCTACATTCTTAGAGATTTTCCTGGTGATTTGTTGTATGTGTGTCTGGAACTTAAGGCTACTGTCAAGGTGGATACCTAGGAATTTTCCCTCTGTAAGTCTTGTGAATAATGATCCGTTTAATGTTATGTTAATTGGATCATTTGCAGCTTTGTTTCCAAACTGAGTGAAATAGGTTTTATCAGTATTCAGGGTAAGTTTATTTGTCATCATCCAGGCAGATATTTTCTGCAATTCGGCATTGACTTTGCTAGTATGACTGTGTTTGGGTGGGAAAAGACATATGTAGTGTCAATTGCAAATAATATGGGTTTGAGTAGCTGTGTTGCATTCAGTAGATCATTGATGCAACAGTTAGACAACTTTATTCCGAAACGTTTCGCCTACACAGTAGGCTTCTTCAGTCGAATACAGAAAGTAGGCAGGAACAGTAGAGATGTGAAGACGATGTAATCAGTCCATCACCCTTAAAGTCGTAGAATTTGAGGTTGTCAGTCCCTCGGCCTGGAGAAGTTCAGTTCCATAGTCAGGAACTATCTGAAGATCAAGCGACAGTGCGGAGACTTAAATACTGTCGGAAGGAGAGGTGCAGGGTAGTAGTAGTAGTAGTAGTAGTAATAGTAGTAGTGAGAGGCAACTGAGAGGTCATGTCCTCTCAGATCCAACCCTTCTCACTTGAAAGCTTGTTCAAGGTGTTTTCTGTACCAAGATGCCACGTGTTGCAGTGTCTGACAAGATGAACATCAAAATGGTATACAATACCGACAGGTTGTTAGGTAAGACACATATGCAACAGTTAGACAACTTTATTCCGAAACGTTTCGCCTACACAGTAGGCTTCTTCAGTCGAATACAGAAAGTAGGCAGGAACAGTAGAGATGTGAAGACGATGTAATCAGTCCATCACCCTTAAAGTCGTAGAATTTGAGGTGTCAGTCCCTCGGCCTGGAGAAGTTCAGTTCCATAGTCAGGAACTATCTGAAGATCAAGCGACAGTGCGGAGACTTAAATACTGTCGGAAGGAGAGGTGCAGGGTAGTAGTAGTAGTAGTAGTAGTAATAGTAGTAGTGAGAGGCAACTGAGAGGTCATGTCCCTCTCAGATCCAACCCTTCTCACTTGAAAAGCTTGTTCAAGGTGTTTTCTGTACCAAGATGCCACGTGTTGCAGTGTCTGACAAGATGAACATCAAAATGGTATACAATACCGACAGGTTGTTAGGTAAGACACATTATGCAACAGTTAGACAACTTTATTCCGAAACGTTTCGCCTACACAGTAGGCTTCTTCAGTCGAATACAGAAAGTAGGCAGGAACAGTAGAGATGTGAAGACGATGTAATCAGTCCATCACCCTTAAAGTCGTAGAATTTGAGGTTGTCAGTCCCTCGGCCTGGAGAAGTTCAGTTCCATAGTCAGGAACTATCTGAAGATCAAGCGACAGTGCGGAGACTTAAATACTGTCGGAAGGAGAGGTGCAGGGTAGTAGTAGTAGTAGTAGTAGTAATAGTAGTAGTGAGAGGCAACTGAGAGGTCATGTCCCTCTCAGATCCAACCCTTCTCACTTGAAAAGCTTGTTCAAGGTGTTTTCTGTACCAAGATGCCACGTGTTGCAGTGTCTGACAAGATGAACATCAAAATGGTATACAATACCGACAGGTTGTTAGTAAGACACATATGCAACAGTTAGACAACTTTATTCCGAAACGTTTCGCCTACACAGTAGGCTTCTTCAGTCGAATACAGAAAGTAGGCAGGAACAGTAGAGATGTGAAGACGATGTAATCAGTCCATCACCCTTAAAGTCGTAGAATTTGAGGTTGTCAGTCCCTCGGCCTGGAGAAGTTCAGTTCCATAGTCAGGAACTATCTGAAGATCAAGCGACAGTGCGGAGACTTAAATACTGTCGGAAGGAGAGGTGCAGGGTAGTAGTAGTAGTAGTAGTAGTAATAATAGTAGTAGTGAGAGGCAACTGAGAGGTCATGTCCCTCTCAGATCCAACCCTTCTCACTTGAAAAGCTTGTTCAAGGTGCTTTCTGTACCAAGATGCCACGTGTTGCAGTGTCTGACAAGATGAACATCAAAATGGTATACAATACCGACAGGTTGTTAGGTAAGACACATATGCAACAGTTAGACAACTTTATTCCGAAACGTTTCGCCTACACAGTAGGCTTCTTCAGTCGAATACAGAAAGTAGGCAGGAACAGTAGAGATGTGAAGACGATGTAATCAGTCCATCACCCTTAAAGTCGTAGAATTTGAGGTTGTCAGTCCCTCGGCCTGGAGAAGTTCAGTTCCATAGTCAGGAACTATCTGAAGATCAAGCGACAGTGCGGAGACTTAAATACTGCTACCCTGCACCTCTCCTTCCGACAGTATTTAAGTCTCCGCACTGTCGCTTGATCTTCAGATAGTTCCTGACTATGGAACTGAACTTCTCCAGGCCGAGGGACTGACAACCTCAAATTCTACGACTTTAAGGGTGATGGACTGATTACATCGTCTTACCTAACAACCTGTCGGTATTGTATACCATTTTGATGTTCATCAGATCATTGATGTAGATGAGAAAGAGGAGTGGTCCAAGGACTCCTACTGTGATTGGTTGGGTGGAAGAGTTTGCCCCATTTGCATACTCATATTGAGTTCTGTTACTAAGGTATGATTTTAGATAGTTGAGAGAGTGGCCTCTGATACCATAGTACATTAGTTTGTAGTACAGAAGTTCATGGTCGACTGTATCGAAAGCTTTACGTAAATCAATGAAAATACCCAGCGGGACTTCTTTCTTTTCAAGTGCAGTATATATTAGTTCTAGCATGTGTATGATAGCATCATTTGTGCTTTTATTATTCCTGAATCCAAAATGACAAGGGTTTAATATGTTGTGTGAGACGAGGTAGGAATAGATCCGTCTATGAATTAATTTTTCAAAGATTTTAGAGAGCAGTGGTAAGTTAGATATTGGTCTATAGTTATTCAAGTCAGCTTGGTCACCTTCCTTATGGATCGGAGTGACCCTCACTATTTTGAGGATTGTTGGGAAGGTAGATGATTCAATGGATTTGTTAAAGAGTGTTGAAATAATTGGTGACAATACTTGAGAAGCTTTTTTGTACATAAAAGCAGGCAAGTTGTTTATGTCTCCTGCCTTGTTTTTAAGGGTGTTTATTGAACATTAAAATGGTATAAAATACCGACAGATTGTTAGGTAAGACACATATGCAACAGTTAGGTATCTTTATTTCGAAACGTTTCGCCTACACAGTAGGCTTCTTCAGTCGAGTACAGAAAAGTTGATAGAAGCAGAAGAACAATGCTCTTCTCCAGACTGAGGGACTGACCACCTCAAAACTTTAAGGGTGATGGACTGATTACATCGTCTTCAAGTTTCTTCTGCTTCTATCAACTTTTCTGTACTCGACTGAAGAAGCCTACTGTGTAGGCGAAACGTTTCAAAATAAAGATACCTAACTGTTGCATATGTGTCTTACCTAACAAGGGTGTTTATGATGAGCGTAACTTCTATTGAGTTGGTTGGAGCTAGGAATAGTGTATTTGGGCAGGTACCTATGAGGAAGTCTCAGGAGATAAAATGTTTTCTAATGGTAGTTTTGAAGGTGATGAATGTGTCTGCAGTTCTAGAGTTTTCAGGTATGGTGTTCCAGATTTTAGGGCCTTTGACATACATTGAATTTTTGTAATGGTTCAGTCGGACACAATGAATGTCATAGAGATGTTTGTGTCTGGTGTTATGCCTGTGGGTTCTGTCACAACTATCAAGAAAGTGTTTTAGGTCAAGATTAATATTTGAATTTAAGGTCCTGTAGATGTAGACTGAACAGTAGTAAGTGTGGATGTTCTGAACAGGAAGTAAGTTTAGATCTATGAAGAGTGGGGAGGGGTGTTGCCAGGGATGGGATTTAGTGATTATTCTTACTGCGGCTTTTTGTTGGGTAATTATTGGCTTTAGGTGTGTTGCTGCAGTTGATCCCCAAGCACAAATAGCATAGGTGAGGTATGGGTAAATAAGTGAGTGGTACAGTGTGAGAAGGGCATTTTGCAACATGTAGTATCGTATCTTGGAGAGGATCCCAACTGTTTTGGATGTTTTTTTATGTGTTGGATATGGGTGCTGAAATTCAGGTTGTTGTCTAGGTATAAGCCTAGGAATTTGCCCTCATTATGTCTGTCAGTTAGAGTGTTGTCGATCTTAATGTTAATTTGCGCAACTCCTGCTCTGCTACCAAACATAATATAGTAGGTTTTGTCAGTGTTAAGCGTAAGTTTATTGGCTGTCATCCAAGTCGATATTTCGAGCAGCTCCTCATTAAATGGTGTTGAGGGTGGCAAGATTAGGGTGAGAGATGACATAAGTCGTGTCGTCAGCAAAGAGAACGGGGTTCAGGTGTTGGGATACGTTTGGAAGATCATTGATGTATATGAGGAAGAGCAGGGGACCAAGGACACTTCCCTGCGGAACTCCTGTATCAAGTGGCCGTGTTGATGATGCTGTGTCTTTAATGGTGACATACTGATACCTATTAGTAAGGTAGGATTTGAAATATCCAAGCGCATGGCCTCTTATGCCATAATGGTCAAGTTTGTGGAGTAGGATGCCGTGGTCTACTGTGTCAAAAGCTTTACTTAGGTCAATAAAAATTCCTAGCGGATATTTGTACCTCATTGTATCTCATAAATGTTTAACCTGTGACCCAATCAAACTTTGTTATTTTTAATTACATTACCTAACTGAATACTCCATTCTATTGAATGCACAGCCATCAATCCTATACGATACATCCCTCTAGCGCCTGGAACCAATCTTGGGCGGAAAACATTATATACTGAGTCAAAAAAGGAGAATTAGTGTGCACTACCTAGCAGAGTTTACTGCCAGAGGGGAATCATAGGCCTGTGTTCCGTGTGCAAAATAATAATAATAGAACTTTTCTTTGTCAGAGGAAAGAAAGTCTCCCTGATAACATTGTGTATACATAGTGTATAGTGTATACTACAGTGGCTCCCTAGTATATAGATGATAAAGGCTAAAGTGTCATTTGAAAACAGGTGAATTTGTAAATGAAGTGATAAGCCTATAGAGGCAGGTGCCAGAAGTCGCCAGAATCTTACCACAGAGGTCAGCTGTTTTAATAATCTTCCTGGCCTGCTAGTGTACATGCATATAATCTAGTGATACCAGTGAATAGCAGAATACAGTGTTGTAGTAGCAACTAACCAGTATTATAATGGTACTTAGTGGAGTGGAGTGACTTTCATTAGTTTCTTTTTTCTTGAAATACCAGATGTATACTGTGAATTTCATATAACCTGTAGTTACCAGCGGTCGCAATATACACAACGAGAAGCAATTATTACTACAGAAAAAGCGTCCTTCCTCCAAAATTTCCACCAGTCAACTATAGTGATAATATAGCATTTATTGTGGTGGAGACGAAAAAAAACTAGAAAAGCTAGATACAGCGATTGATAAACAAGGGTTGAGGCTCGACCGTTCGTCATTGTAGGAGCTGCCAGAAATCACCGGTTCTTCAACACGCAAGTTATACTTTTGTATCAATCAAACTGCATATTACTAGGGTAGATAATTTCAAGTAGATCCTTCATGTGTTAGCCCAAATCACCGACTAGTATGTTTTAAATAAGTGACCCACTGATCAGATCAGATCGACTGGTCCGAACCCTCGACTGGTCCGAACCCTTGATGGTCCGAACCCTTGACTGGTTTCAAATGGATTCATTGGACAATAAAGCAGACTGTAAACGGATGGGGTTGTAGGCGCCCTTATCAAACACAAACAATAAATATAAATCAGGAACGTACACAGTAAGCTGTCCAATATACAAGTACAGTTAGAAATAGAAATACAAATAGCTAGAGCTTCATTTAAGGAGGTTATTAATAGAGTATTCAAGAGGTTGCTAGTAGAATTACAACAAATCAACCATTCAAATCATTATGAAGCTCTGTATAGTCTGCAGTCAATCAAACAAACGGGCTTCCACATGGATAAATTGTCATTTTTGTGGAAATTGGTGTCACGCCCCTTGTGCAGATATCCAAGAACTAGCTACAAGCAGTATTAAAACAGGGAAGTGTTTTTGGGTATGACCAAATGAGGAAATCTGTGGACTAAAATCACAAGGGTATTAAAAGAGGATAACATCAAAGCTGCTTTCATAGAACACCTGGAAGCTTTCTACAACAGATGAGAACATAAAAAGTCTGGGCTGAATGGTACTGCCCTTGATACTGGCCATGTAGTCAGAAACTGTAAGGCTGGAGGTGATGTCCTGGTAGTCAGTAAATGTGGGGCTGATAGTGCTGTATTGGGAGACAGTAATGGTGAAGCTGGAAGTGCTGTCCTTTTAGACAGTAATGGTGAAGCTGGAGGTGCTGTCCTGGGAGACAGAAATAGTGAAGCTGGAGGTGCTGTCCTGGGAGACAGTAATGGTGAAGCTGGAGGTGCTGTCCTGGGAGACAGTAATGGTGAAGCTGGAGGTGCTGTCCTGGGAGACAGTAATGGTGAAGCTGGAGATTTTGTCCAGGTAGTCGGTGTTGCAACCCCTGAATGGGTTACAATGATTATTATGTATATATGTAATGTATATTACCTTTTCATATAATTTTATATTGCTTATATTTGCGATAATAGCTAAATCGCAAATGTATTGCCTTATATTGTTATTTGACGTAGCTTATGTTGTTAGGATGTACATAATATGTGCTCAGTTAGTCTTGATTGTCAAACTACTGTAATTATAGCTTGTCGCTCGTTATACTGCCGGCTTCTGAGCTGCAGTTGTCCACGTAGCTATCACGTGATCGAGGGGGGGGTGTCCTCACCTCTCGTGAAGGAGTCAGTCTGCTCTAGACTCGCTTGCTGGTTGGACAGATTGTCTGTCTCATTATTCTTGTTAGTTCTGTAGAACTTTGTTCACAGAACATTGTAAAGACTTAGTGATTTTCGACGTTGTACTGAGGTTGTGTGTCGCTTAGACACTCTGAGTATCTCAGGTCCTTAGCTATAGCTTCTGACCTAATTTTGTGCTGGTTCCTGTGTATTGTCACAGTCACAGTTTTACCTATGCTGAACATAGATTCAGTATTATGGGAGTTTTGTAACTTTGTGGAGGATCTGCTGATGGTCACTACTTAGTGTCGTTATATTATTTCCCAGTTCCTGATTCTGTGTCACAGTCGCTTGATATTGCACTGCTATTGGGCTTAGCATTCTTTGTTGTTCAAGCAGACTGTTCGGGTTGCCAGTCGGTCAAGATGTAAGTTTATTTGAGGACTTTGTCAGTCACTTGTTTAAGTCTTATTCGAGTCTTGAGACATAGCTAACTACTTAAGAGCACTTACATGCATACACACACTTGTACATATTTGTAATATCTTATTAAATGTTAATGTACCTGACGGTACTTAAGAATTATAAATGTGATATGTGCTTTCAGCACAATAATATTGAACTTGAGAGATTGATTTTATTTTGATTGCTGTGATTTAATTTACTTTGATAATATACCTCTAGACTTAATAAATTTATTAAATTTTAATTTCTTTAGTTAGTAGCCTACCAGTTGTAATCCTAAAGCGCTATTAAACAATACTGGATTTATAATGGATAATTGGACAAGGATACTGACTACTTGTTACGAAAACCCAGTAACAGGCTGGATGCTAGAAGGGCAGTCCTTTCTAGTATTCACTGGAGATCTCTAAGCTTTTAGAATCGCGTTTTTTGTAACAGTCGGGAATTATACACAGGAAGGAATATATATAAATGACCTCATAGGGGACAGGAGCCGTAGTGGGGAAACAAGTGTAGTCAAAGATAAGATAAAACCAATATTGCAAACTAGAAATACCATAGAAAATAGCAAACAAGAGGACTCCACTAGCAATAGTGAGGATATATTATCAAAAACAATTGGTGGGAGCTCCATTGTTGGTGCTAGGGAAGATAGGAATAAGACAGGGAAACATGCACCAACAGGGAATACAGTCACAGAAACCCAAGGCAAATGGAAACCAAGCCTGTGCACATACTATGCACTTGGTATCTGCAGACATGGGAAATCTGGAAAAACAGATGGGACGTGCAACTATGACCACCCTAGAAAATGCCATGCCCATATGACAACAGGAAAATGCCAACTCCCTTCCTGTAAGCTTTTTCACCCTGAAATGTGTACCTCTTCAGTACAGGAAAGATTGTGCCATAACTTAAATTGCCAGGCACACCATCTAAAGGGGACAAAAAGATACAAAACATCCAGGCCATGGGAAAACCTGGGAAGCTACAGCCACTCAAGAGGGAGAGGTTTTTTAGTGCCAGGAAGGAAAAAAAAACTGGCAGGAAATGGCAGAAATCGTACACCAAATCCAGTCATTCCTGGAGTGGAACCACAGTCGATGGCCTCCACTCCAAACCAACAGATACAGATACTAATGCCGGAAAAAAAAATCCCCCCCAGTACCAACAATACCACCAGTCCGATGACATTCTTCTTTGCAAATATACAGGGTCTAAAGCCAGCAACAAACAACAAAATACCTTTCATCCGTGGACTGCTTGCAGAGGCAAAGGCAATGTTCGTGGCTTTCACTGAGACCCACATAAAGGATCACTTGGACAACGAAATATGGATCCCAGGTTTCAACCTATACAGATGTGACAGAGTGAACAGGCAAAAGGAGGGGGGTTGTCCTGTACATTGCAGAGTCACTTGTTTGCACAGAACTGCTAAATGCCTCAAATGATGTAGTGGAAGTTTTAGCAGTAAAGGTCGAGAACCAAAACCTAGTCATTGTGGTAGTCCACAAGCCTCCGGATGCAACATCCCAGCAATTCCAGGAACAGCTGTTAAAAATTGACCACTGTCTGGAAAATCTTCCAGCTCCTGCACCCAACATCTTGCTCCTGGGGGATTTCAACTTAAGGCACCTAAAATGGAGGAATATAGCAAATAATATTGTTGCAGTAATAACACCAGGAGGCAGCACTGATGAAAACTCACACTCACACGAGCTTTTAAATCTCTGCACAAAATTCAATTTAAACCAGCAAATAATAGAGCCTACTAGACTGGATAATACACTAGACCTCATCTTCACTAACAATGATGATCTGATAAGAAATGTCACCATATCAAAAACAATATACTCAGATCACAACATAACTGAGGTTCAGACATGTATGCATGGAGCCCCAGACTGACATAATGAGACTAGTCACGAGGGAGCATTCACCAAATTCAACTTCAATAACAAAAACATAAAGTGGGACCAAGTAAACCAAGTCCTAACCGATATAAGTTGGGAAGATATACTAAGCAACACAGACCCCAACTTATGCCTAGAACAGATTAACTTGGTGGCACTCGATGTATGCACAAGGCTTATTCCTCTAAGAAAAAGGAGGAGTAGATGTAAAATAGAAAGAGACAGGCGCTCCCTTTACAGGCGACGGAAAAAAAAACAGAGCAGCTAAAAGAGGTCAATATATGTGAAATGCGTAGGGAGACACTGGTCAGAGAAATAGCAAGCATCGAACTTAAGCTGAAGGAATCTTATAGGAGTCAGGAATCGCGGGAAGAACTAAAAGCCATAAATGAAATCGAAAGAAACCTAAAGTATTTCTTCTCCTATGCCAAATCAAAGTTGAGAACTACGTCCAGTATTGGGCCCTTACTTAAACAAGATGGGTCCTACACAGATGACAGCAAGGAAATGAGTGAGCTACTCAAGTCACAATATGACTTAGTTTTTAGCAAGCCGCTAACCAGACTGAGAGTCGAAGATCAAAATGATTTTTTTATGAGAGAGCCACAAAATTTGGTTAACACAAGCCTATCCGATGTTATCCTGACGCCAAATGACTTCGAACAGGCGATAAATGACATGCTCATGCACTCTGCCCCAGGGCCAGACTCGTGGAACTCCGTGTTCATCAAGAACTGCAAGAAGCCTCTATCACGAGCCTTTTCCATCCTATGGAGAGGGAGCATGGACATGGGGGTCGTCCCACAGTTACTAAAAACAACAGACATAGCCCCACTCCACAAAGGGGGCAGTATAGCAACAGCAAAGAACTACAGACCGATAGCACTAACATCCCATATCATAAAAATCTTTGAAAGGGTCCTAAGAACAGATCACCACCCATCTAGAAACCCATTCAGTTACACAACCCAGGGCAACATGGGTTTAGAACAGGTCGCTCCTGTCTGTCTCAACTATTGGATCACTCTGACAAGGTTCTAAATGCACTAGAAGACAAAAAGAATGCAGATGTAATATATACAGACTTTGAAAAAGCCTTCAACAAGTGGTGACCATGGCGTAATAGCGCACAAAATGCGTGCTAAAGGAATAACAGGAAAAGTCGGTCGATGGATCTATAATTTCCTCACTAACAGAATACAGAGAGTAGTCGTCAACAGAGTAAAGTCTGGGCGCTACGGTGAAAAGCTCTGTTCCGCAAGGCACAGTACTCGCTCCATCTTGTTCCTCATCCTCTATCTGACATAGACAAGGATGTCAGCCACAGCACCGTGTCTTCCATTGCAGATGACACCCGAATCTGAAATGACAGTGTCTTCCATTGCAGACACTGCAAGGCTCCAGGCGGACATCAACCAAATCTTTCAGTGGGCTGCAGAAAACAATATGAAGTTCAACGCTGAGAAATTTCAATTACTCAGATATGGTAAACCCCGAGGAAATTAAATCTTCATCAGATACAAAACAATTCTGGCCACAAATAGAGCGAAACACCAACGTCAAAAACCTGGGAAATGATCATGTCGGAGGATCTCACCTTAAGGACCATAACATTGTATCAATCGTATCTGCTAGAAAAATGACAGGATGGATAATGAGAACCTTCAAAACTAGGGAGGCCCAGCCCATGATGACACTCTTCAGGTCAGTTGTTCTATCTAGGCTGGAATATTGCTGCACACTAACAGCACCTTTCAAGGCAGGTGAAATTGCTGACCTAGAAAATGTACAGAGAACCTTCACGGCGTGCATAACGGAGATAAAACACCTCAATTACTGGGAGCGCTTGAAGTTCCTAAAATTGTATTCCCTGGAACGCAGGCGGGAGAGATACATGATTATATACACCTGGAGAATACTAGAGAGACTAGTACCGAACTTGCACACGAAAATCACTCACTACGAAAGCAAAAGACTTGGCAGACAATGCAACATCCCCCCAATGAAAAGCAGGGGTGTCACTAGCACGTTAAGAGACCATACAATAAGTGTCAGGGGCCCGAGACTGTTCAACTGCCTCCCAGCATACATAAGGGGGATTACCAACAGACCCCTGGCAGTCTTCAAGCTGGCACTGGACAAGCACCTAAAGTCGGTTCCTGACCAGCCGGGCTGTTGCTCGTACTTTGGTTTGCATGCAGCCAGCAGCAACAGCCTGGTTGATCAGGCTCTGATCCACCAGGAGGCCTGGTCACAGACCGGCCCGGGGGGCGTTGACTCCCGGATCTCTCTCCAGGTAAACTCCAGGTAAACAGTAAATGACCATATGACCTGTCTTTGTAATACTCATTTGTGCTTAATTGTTATCTGTTTACAATAATGTTTACCATTGAATATATCATTGCTTAGTTAATCATAAGTTAATTTTAAGCCTGCCCATAATGCTCTGCATAAAAGGGGTTTTGGCATGCTACACTTAACCACTCTATTTCATTGTACTTCTATGTATCATGTTCAAATTCATAAATAAATAAATAAATAAATAAATAAATGGATTTGAGGATGCTTGGGGTTAGCCAGGAATTATTCAGCCTCTTTGCTATGATCTGTTTAGTTTTTTGGGGCAATGTTTGTTAAAGAGGCTTGGGCTTTTTTCAGAAAATTATTTATACATTCATTCATATCTGTATATGTGTCGAGCTCATTTTGCCAATCGATGTTGTTCATAGCTGAAATAAAGTTGTCAGCTGCTGTCTCATTATGTAGTCTGAAGGTTACCTTAGTAATGTCTTGTGACAGTTTGCCAAGATTAGTTATGAGAAAGGTTGGGTAGTGGTCTGCAATGTTGTCTGTGATTATGCCTTATTTTAAAGGGGATATGGTGTTTGTCCAGATGTGGTCTATTAACGAGATGCTTGTCTCGGAGATTCTTGTAGGTTTAGATATTGCTGGTAGCAACAGGCAGTTGCACATTGTGTTTGTGAATTCGGTTATTTTTGGGTCCTGGTCATGTAGAATGTTTATGTTGAAATCTCCTGTTAGTAGTAGGTGGTCTTTATTCATGTGTGCATCAGTAATCATGTTTCTCAGTTTTTCACTAAAGTGGTAAATGTTTGACTGTGGTACTCTGTAGATGTTTATAACTGTGAGGGTTTTTTGCAGGTCTTTTGATTTAAATTTGGCTATGATATATTCTCCATGTTCATCCCATGTGCAAGATTTATTGATACATTCGAGTCGATTTGAGTAGTATATAGCTGTTCCTCCCCCTTGCTGGTCAGTTCTACAGTTGTGTATGGCCATGTAGCCAGGAATGGTATAGACATCTGTAACATCAGGCTTAAGCCAAGTTTCTGTGAGTGTGATGATTGATATATTGGAATGAAGGGAATTGAGTAATGCAGTGTGGTCGTCATAGTGTTTGCTCAAGGATCTGACATTGTAGTTAAAGATGGTTATGTTATTGTTTGCACTGAGTAATGTCTTTGCTTGGTCTGCTGTATAGTAATTACAGTTACTGGTTGATTCGTGTAATTCATTTAGTAGAAAGTTTGCATCAGGATCTATGCCTGTAGCCATAAGATGAGAGTGATTTTACAAACTAGATTTTCTGAGTAAAATATTAAAAGATTTATATTGAATCTACTACTAGATTTATCAATAGCACTCTGTAATTATTCTAAAACTTGAAAAAAAATTAAAAGAAAAAGGGGTTACACGTATTACAGAATAGATAATTCAGTTATACACTTAAGCATCTAATAGTACCTTAATTATTTTAACAAGTGTGAGTTTATGAACTATGGTAGATATTTACAGTTAAAGTAAAGGAGCTAGTGAATATAATAATAGAAGAATGTATTAAAAAAAATCAGTAGCACCTGAGGTAGTCAAAAGCACCTGGAGTATTTTAATAAATGTTACTATATGGACAAGAGGAAAAAATATTGTATCACCTGAAAGTAACCCTTTAATTGTTAGAACTAGGAGTATAGTAATTACTGAATAAAGAGCAGTACAATGCATTGGTATGTAGAGAATCATTTCAGGAGAAATGTAAAAAGGGACTAAATTAAGTATTGAAAAGCCTTTAAATAGCAGTCACAATGTGGGAAAATTTTCGAGGTAGGATTTCCTTATAGCAAAAAAATTGGCCAATTATTCACAAAAAGAAATATTATTTGAGATGTTGAAACTTGCTAGGAACTAATATGTTTTTATGACCCCATCCCCCTCAGGGGGCGTGTCAAAAGATTACAGAGGTACAAAATGGGCCCAGGGACTGGGCCTCAAAGTTTTGAAGTGAGAAAGTTACAGAGGTAATGAATTAAAATTTACAAAGGTAAGAACTCAAAAATTTACAAAGGTAATGTCCAGGTGGTCTAGTCAAATCATGCAAGTTACAAAGGTTTTAAGTTACAGGGGTACACAATGGGTCAGGGCCCGGGGTCCAAAGTTTTGATGCGAAATAGGTACAAGTAATGAACTCCAAGTTCAAAGGTAATGAACTCAAATTTAAAAAAAGGTAAAAATTTCTGAAAGAATGGTTATTACGTGTAACAGGCTGCAATCATGAACAAATTTTAGAGTAATGAGCAATTCACACTTCCACACCCGTCACAACTTATGAGTTATTTTTGAAAATTTTGATTGCTAGTCTCTTCTTCTCACACACACACACACACACATACAAATTCATACACACCAACAAAATCCCCCAAAACCACACACACACCACATACACACACACACACACACACACTACACAAACTCATACAAAACAACACACCACTCATACACAACACACCCAACTCATACACCCCACAATTATCATACACAACAATACACACACACAGAAACGAGATGATGGAATTGGGCAACAAAGTAAAGGGAGGAGAGGAATTTTTTTTTCCAAGGGGAAACGGAAAAAAATAGGAAGCCCAAAAACGGTCCTTGGTTTCCCGAAGGTGTAGGGAGGCAAAAACTAAGTGCAACAGAAAAGGGAAAAAGGGGTACAGGAGGCATGGCCCCCAGGAAAACAAGGAGTTTAGTAGAAGAGCCAAAAAACGAGTATGCAAATAAGGAGGGAGGCCCAGCGACAGTATGAAAACAAATAGCATCGAAAGTCAAATCTGACCCGAAATGCTGTAAGCCACTTTAGGGGGAAAAGACAACGTAAGGGCCCCCGGTGAAAAAGGCTGGGGAAAAAAGGTGGAGAACTCACGAAACGATCAAGAGGTATGTGAGGAGAAAAAGAGTTTTAAGGAAGTATTTACAGTAGAGACGGGAAGGACTCTGGGGGGACGGGACCAACAGGGACACCGAAAGGAAAACCAACAAGTTTGGACACATACATACAGATGAGGAGGAGGTGAAGAAACTGCAAAGGGGACATCGATACCCAAGGCATGGGCCAGAAACTTCCCCCCGTGGGTCCTTAGAGGGGAGCAGATTTTTGTGCGTGCCATTACCACAATCTTAAAACACATCCCGGGAAAACTGGGCAACACCTGGGGTTGGGAAGAGGCAAATGTAGTTCCCTTTTTAAAAAAAGGAACAGAAAAGAGGCACTAAATATAGCTGTGTCATTGCGTGTATGTATGCAAAATTTTGGGGAAAAGTTTATCGGAGGGATGGTGGGCCCGGGAAACGGAACAGAGTATAATCCCAACCAGCACGGATTCACGGAAGGCAAATCCTTTTCCCAAAAACCTTCGGAGTTTATGATAAAAATTAACAGAAGTAAGACAAGGGGAGGGGGGTTTTGATTGCATCTTCTTGGACTGCAAGAACCCTTTGACACAGTTCCTCACAAGGATTGGCAGAAGCTAGAGACCAGGCGATATAACGGGAAAGGGCACGGCATGGATCAGAGAATCCCGCGGGAGGCAACAACGAGTCGGGGTACGTATGATATCAAGTGGGCACCTGTGACGAGCGGGGCCCCAAAGGGGTCGGTCCTAGGACCAGTGTTTTTTTGGTAATTGAACGACATGACGGAAGGGTTAACTCAAAAGGGTCCCTGTTTGCAATGATTAAAAGTTTGAGGGAAAAAATTGATGGGACCGGGCAGGACTTCAAAGAGACCTGGACAGACTGGACACTGGTCCAGCAAAGGGCTTCTCAAATTTTAATCCTGCCAAATGCAAAGTATGAAGATGGGGGGGGCACAGAAGACCAAGACAAGTATAGGCTAGGTGGCCAAAGCTGCAAACCTCACCAAGGAGAAATTTGGGGTGAGTATAACCTGACTGTCTCCGGAAGCAAAATCAATCGATAACTGCTGCGCATATGGGCGCCGGGAAAACCTGGAACAGCTTTCCGTACCTTAGAAAGGGAATCATTCAAGACACGTACACCGTGTAGTCGGGCCCCATTGGATATGCACCCCTTTTTGGAACCCGACTTGTAAACCCGTAAGAAATAGAGAAAGTACAAAGGTTTGCGAAAAGGGTTTTTTTCCGAGCTAAGGGGAATGCCCATGAGGAAAGAAAAGGGGAAAATCGGCCTGACCACACTGGAGGACAAAAAGGGTGGGGGGAGACATGATAACGACATAAAAAATACTCATGGAATAAAAAGGTGGACAAAGACAGGATTTTCCCAGGGAGGGGACACAAAAACAAGGGGCCCAAAATTTGGGAAAGTTGAAGACCAAATGAGTCAGGAGATAGTGGAAGTATTTTTCATCAAATTGTATCAGTGGAATAGCCTAAAAAATGACGAGTGGAGGCGGGAAACCATAACTTTTTTAAAGACGAGGTTTGATAAAGCCTGGAGCGGGGGAGAGAGGGCCCCCTAGTAGCAACCGGTGAAGAGGGGGGGGCCCAGAGTGGACCGACCCCTGCAACCCACAAATAGGGGTTTAAAAAGGTAGTACCCACAAACCCCCAAAACCCCACCACACACACACTCACAACCACCACACACACACCAACCACCACACAACCACAACACAATAACAGCTCCTCACAACTTTCTAAGAAGCCTCCCAACCCGGTCAACCCCAGTGCAACCAAACACTCTAAAAAAAAACACCCAGCCACATCCAACCCCCCCAAACCACACATTACAAACTTCACCCCCACGCAACAACCCATTTTCCTTCCCAGGTCTCCCATTTCCCCCAAACCCCCAAATTACTTCCCAGCCAAAAGTCTTAAAAAAGAAGTTGAAGGTTTGGTATAAAATGCAGAGGAATAACCAAACAAGTATGAGGAGTGGCACAAAGAATAAAAGAGACACCCCCAGAATAATAGCACTCACAGAAAAAAAACTCACCAGAATAATAAAATTATTTTTCCATCCGGATTCAAATTTCGGAAAGACAGAGGGGGAGGGGGAGGAGGATTTTGCATGCCCATTAAAAACCAGTGGGGTTTTGAGAAAATGGAAGGAATGATGGCATGGGCGAAAGGGATACTTAGAGGAAAAATCCTTTGAGGGACATAAGTGAATTTCAAATGTACAACCCACCACAGAACTGCGGGGCCAAGAGAAGAATACGTGAGAGAAAACAGGCAATGATCAACACACTACCCGAGGTGGCCCAGGAGGACCATGGGGGGCCAAAGTTTTTAGTTTTGGGGGATTTCATCACAAGGAGAGACTTGGGAAAACCCGGAGCCCATGGGGGGGCCGAAAAATGGAAGCCAAAATGATGGGGGTATGGGGACCCCATGCTCAAAAATGTTAGGACATACCCCGAGAGAGAGGAGAGGAGAACCAGCAAGGTTGGCCTTGTATTCACCATGGTATTCGGACTCAGGGTTTATGTATAAAGGCCCCTGGGAGCTAGTGATATGGGTTCTGTCTTGACTACTAGTTTTAGCTCCAAGTAGGAGAGAGAGGATAGGTGGGAAAAACCAAAAATACAAAAGGGGAACTACTCAGGATGAGGGAATTCCTTCAAGACATTCATGGGGGGGGGAACGAAGGAAAAAAAGTACAAGAAATGAGGCTTGTAGCAACAAAAACAAGGAGGGAAAAAGGGGAGGTTTGTTCCCAAGGGAAACGAAAAATGGGAAGAACAGAACGAGTCCTTTTGGTTACCCCAAATTTTGGGAGGCAAAAATAGGTTAATAAGAAGGAAAAGGTACAAACAAGGAAATAGGGGGAAAAAAAAGAAACAGCCCAAGAGCCAGAAAAAGAATATGCACAGATAAAAGGGGGTAGAGACTATGAAAATGAATAGCATCAAAAGTAAAGACTGACCCCAAAAACTGTTGTACGCCACATCAGGAGGAAAAAACAGTCAAGGGGCCAGGTAATAGACTGAGGAAAGGGGGGGTGGGGAATTCACAAGAAAAGACCGAGAGGTAGTCAGGAGCTCAACAAAAAGATTTAAAGGGTTTTACATGGAAACCATAGGACTCCAAAAAATCAAACAGGGGGGCACCACAAGTGTGGATGAGGTACATAACCCAAAGGGGGAGGTGAAGAAACTGCTATGCGAAATTGACACCCCAAAGGCGGTGGGACCGACAAAAATCTCTCCTGGTCCTTAAAGAGGGGGCAGGATATTGTGTGAGCCATTAACAAAGACTTCAACAATCTTTTAAAAATGGGGAACTCCTGAGGTATGGAAAAGGCAAATGTAGTCCCAAATTTTTAAAAGGGAGAAGAATGAGGGGACTAAAACTAAGACCTGTATCCCTTTAAGTGTATAGTATGCAAGATATGGAGAAGATCATCAGGAGGGGGAGTGGTGGGGCACCTGGAAAGAAACAAGTGTATAATTGCAACCAGCACGGTTTCAGGGAAGGAAAATCGTGTCCAAACCTACTAGATTTTTAGACAAGGTGACAGAATTTAAAACAAGAGAGAGGGGGTGGATCGCTGGTATTTTTTGGGTGCAAGAAGGCTTTCGACCAGTTCCTCACAAGGGTTATGAAAAGCTAGGGACCAGGCACACATAACAGGAAAGGCATGCAAGGATCGAGAATATTGACAGGGGGGAAACAACGAGTCTGGTACGCGAGAGGTGTCAAAGGGGCGCCCGTGAAAGGGGGTTACAGGGGTCGTCCTGGACCTGTGCTGTTTTTGGTTATAAGGGAAAGCATAACGGAAGGGTAGACTCGAAGTGCCTTGTTTGCAAAGATGTGAAGTAATGAGAAAAAATCGAAACGGCAGGACAGGCAGGCTACAAAAGATTGGCAGGCACAAACCCGGTCCAGCAACTGGTCCTAGAATTTTAAACCCCGCCAAAAGCAAAGTCAGAAGATTGGGGAAGGGCAAAGAAGACCGCGAAACAATATAGTTTAGATGGCCAAAGACGCAAAACCCCACTAAAGGAAAAAAAATTGGGGGTGAGTAAACACCGAGCATATCTCCTGAGGGCACATCATTTAGATAACTGTTTCAGATAGGGGGGCCCGGCAAACCTGCGGATAGCGTTTCCCAACCTCAGTAAGGGGTTTGTTTAAGACTCTGTACACCATCTAGTCAGGCCCATATGGAATGCGCACCAGTTTGGGAAACCACACCTAGTCAAGCCCTCAAAAAATTAAAAGAAAGTGAAAGGTTTGCAAAAGCTGTCCCCCAGCTAGGGGTTTTCCTAGAAAAAAGGTTGAGGGAAATCCGGCCTGCGAACTGGGGCCCGGGGGTCAGGGAGAATGTTTAAGAAAAATTTAAAAAACGCGCGGAAATAGACGAGGTGGGCAAAGACGGGATGTTCCAGAATGGGACACAGACACAAAAGGTCACAATTGGAAGTTGAAGACCCGAGAATCAAAGGGTGTTTTGGAAAATATTTCTTCAGTCATAGAGTAGTCAGGCCCCTGGAAGCCTAGAAAGTGATGTGGTGGAGGAGGAACCATACATAGTTTTAAGGGAGGTATGATAAACTCATGGGGCAGGGGAGAGAGGACCTGTAGCAATCAGCGAGAGGGGGGGCCCCGGAGCGTGACCGACCCCTGCAACCACAAATAGGGGGTACAATAGGGGTAACACACACACATGCACATGGGGTAATGGGTTTATTTACGCTAGCAAAGTCGGGTTTTCCAGAATGGTTGTTAACCCTTTTGGATAAAAAAACTTTGGGAGCAAAAGGGGAAAAAAAGGAAGATTATAAAAGAATTATAACAGTGCTTAATTGGGATAAATGGGAATCATGAATGATTTATTAAAGAATAAGATTTTTTTAAAAAATAATAAATTGTGAAGGGGGAAAACTGGGAAGAAAACACAAATTGGGTTATAAGGAAACTGTGTAGGACACTTGGGAAATGGAGTAGTAAATACTATCTAGGAGGGGAAAAGTCAGGATTGTTCAATAATGGCTAAAACATACCTAACATAGTAAAAAAAAATTTGGCCATAAATTGGGCAGCTCTGTAAAGACTGCATATGGGGGAAATTTTGCTTGTTCTTTCATTGTAATAGAGCCATGGCCCACGTTTGTTTTTCTTACTAGAATTTTTTCCTCACTACAAAACCGGGTGAAAATTTTTTCATTATTCTCACGTTTCGTTTCTACTTGTAAGGAGGTTCTGTCGTTTTCTTGTTAGTTAGTTTTAAAATGTTTTTATGCACCCCTACCCCCCTTTGGGCGGTATCAAAAGATTACGAGGTAAAATTGGCCAGGGACTGGGCCCCAAAGTTTTATAGCTGAGCAAGTTACAGAGGTAGAAATTTACAATTTAAAAGGAATGACTCAAAATTTCAAAAGGTTAAAAGAACTACAATTTACAAAGGTAATGAACTTAGGAAAAGGTCTGGTCACAACATGACAAGTTACAAAGGTATTTTTAGATTACAGATACTAATGGGTCCAGGGACTGGGCCCCCCCCAAAATTTTGATGTGAACTAGGTACAAAGGTAATGGCTACAAATTAAAAGGAAGAATTTTTTTAGAATGGTTCTTAGTTTATCATGGTACAAACATGAAAAAATTATAAGGGAATGAGCAATTCACACTTCCCCACCCGGGCAAACTGTAAAGAGTAATTGGTGAAAATTGATTGTTGGTCACAGTCGACACACACCACACACAAACTCAACCACACACACCCAAAACACAAAAACACCACACACACACCCCACACACAACACACACACCACACACACCAACACACACACACAAACCACACCACCCAAATTTGTTTAATATCTTTTTAGCACCCCTTACCCATCCCGTGGGCGGTAGTCAAAAGTTACAAAGGTACATAATGGGCGTGACTGGACCCCAAAGTTATGATAGCTGAACTAGTTAAAAGGTAATGAATCCAGGTAGATCTGGGCCAATCTGGGAAGTTACAGGGTAATGAAACGCTTCATCCTATCAGGTTTCAGTCATGAGCAAATACAAAATATGAACCACTGATACGTCCACACTGGGCACAATTTTTAAGGTTTTTAAATACAAATATTAGTGGATCATCACCCACACTAGCCGTGCGTGCACATCACACAAGAGGGGGCACCAGGACATGTGCACACGAGCGACGAATAATGCATTTTGTGAGACCTCATTTATGTAATTCTTTTTTTGCTTTAAAATTTATGAAAAATTTAATTTAAAATTTTTTTCTGTCTTGTGTGGGAAATCTGAGCTAACACTTTCTCCCTTGGTTCCCTAGTAAATTGGTTTTTTTTTCCGCACGGGCCCTTAAATATAGGTGGGCGGTATTGTGAAAATTTGTGTGGACTGCCTCCAAGTGATCGTACCCTGGCAAACTCTGTGACACCGAGCTCTGAGGTGGGGACCCCAGCCTCAAGGGGTTATGGGCAGATTTTCCAAATGATTGGGGCA
>NC_069471.1:28929995-28972034 GCF_026875155.1 Cherax quadricarinatus | reverse complement strand
AAACCCTGGGGAGAAAAAAATGTGGGGCCCCGAAATGTGTTGGGTTTGCCCCCGGGTACTTCTCGTGGACCACCTTTGCTTTTTTTGGGGGGGTTTTGTAAATTTTTAGGGGTTTGCCCTTACCCTGTTATGGTACCCCCCTGGTCAGGAGGCCCCTCTTAAAAAATCTACTTTTATTATTTAACTTTAAAATCCATAAAAATTTAAACTTTTTAATTTAAAAAATTAATCCCTATATTAAAAACCCCCTCCAACCCCCACCCCCCCAACCCCCCCCCCCCCCCCCACCCCCCCCCCCCCACCAAGAAAAGCCCGCGAAAACAAAAACCCCCAAATTTTTTAAAAAAAACCGAAGGAAACGACTTTTTAAACAATAAAAATTTCTTATTTTGGGGCAATAGGGTGTGAAGAAGTTTGGGAGGGTAATTTTCAGACGGTTTTGGGGAATTTTTTGGGGGGGGGTTTTTTTGGGGCGGGGGAATTGTCAGGTTTTGGGGGGACCTGACCTTGCTCATTGGTGATTTACCTTTGTTTAGGGGACTGCAGCCAGGGGTGACCTTACCTTGTAGGGGTGCCCTGACCTTGCCAGGGTGCCCCTTACCCTTGCCTGGGGACCTGTACCTTGCTCATTGGTGCTGTACCTTGTCGTGGGGCCCCCATGTACCCTTGCCATTGGTGCCCTGTACCTTCCATGGTGACCGACCTTGCTCGTGGGACGTCCTTTGCTCATGGGATGTACCTTGCTCGGGGTTTTTACCTTACCTTTTCCAGGGTGACGTACCTTGCTCGTGGACCTTCCCTTTGCTCATTGGGGGACTGTACCTTGCTCAGTGGTGACCTGTACCTTGCCAGGGTGACTTCCCTTGCCAGGGGTGACCTGTACCTTGCTCAAGGTGACCTGAACCTTGCCAGGGGACCTTTCCCTTTCAGTGGTGCCCTTACCTTTGCTCTGGTGACTGAACCCTTCCGGGGGACCTGTACCTTCCCAGAGGTGACCTTTTTTGCTCGTGGTGACCTTCCTTCCAAAGGTGAGCCCTTTGCTCAGTGGGTGACCTTCCCTTTGCTCAGGGGACTGTCCCTTTGCTCAGTGGTACTTTTCCTTGCCAAGGGGTCCCGTACCTTCTAAAGGGGTGACTTTTCTGCTCGGGGTAAACCTTTTCTTCCTCGGGGGAAAATGCCCCTTTGCCAGGGTGACTGTACCTTGCTAAAGGGGTGACCTGTACCTTGCTCAGGGTGACTTTACCTTTGCCAGAGGTGACCTTTCCCTTTTCTCATGGTGCCTGTACCTTGCTCAGGGTGACCTTCCCCTTGCTCAGTGGTGACCTTACCTTGCTAAAGGGGACCTGCCTTGCCAGGGTTGACCTGTACCTTGCTCAGGGTGACCGTACCTTTGCTCAGGGTGCCTGTACCTTGCTCAGGGTGCCCGCCCTTTTGCCAGGGGTGACCTGTCCCTTTTCTCATGGTGACCTTACCTTGTCGTGGTGCCTTCCTTTCAGGGTGATCCCTTTTCTCAGGGGTGACCTGTCCTTTGTCTGGTGACCTGTCCCTTGCTCAGGGTGCCCGACCTTGCCCAGAGGTGCCTGTACCTTCCAGTGGCCCTTTTTCTTCCCGGGGTGGTGCCTATTCTTCCTCATTGGTGAAAAGCCCCTTTGGGCTCAGGGGTGACCTGTACCTTGTCGGGAGTGCCCTGTCCTTGCCCCAGTGGGACCTGTCCTTGCCAGAGGTACCTGTACCTTTTCTCAGGGTGACCTATTTCTGCTCGGGGGTGACCATTTTTTTCCTCTGTGAAATGCACCTTGCCGGGTGACCTGCCTGCCAGAGGTACCTGTACCTTGCTAGTGGTGACCTGTCCCCTGCTCAGAGGTGACCTGTACCTTCTCAGGGTGCCCGTCCTTGCTCAGTGAAGACTTCTAGTGTGCTTTTTAAGGGGGAGTGAAGATGGCTAAGCTTGAGATATTTCGCAAGAGGTTTAGCAGTAATTTTCCCTTGTTAGAATCCTCAGTCAAAAAAGGAACCTGGACAGTGTCCGAAAACAGGGAAGAACCTAGGTCAAAAAACGGTTTGAGGGGTAGAAACGAGAAGACCAAAACTGCCTGGAAACTTCAAACCCCATTCCCCAGGTACCCGACGAATGGGGTCGATATTGGAATGTCACGTCGAACAACCATCAAAGAAGGTAAGAGAAAAGTTTTTGTTGGGGACCAGATTAGGACAGGATGGGCCATTGCTGGAAACGTAGGGAGGGGAGACATAAGGTTTACTTTCCCTGTGCGGGGTTGGAGGTTTGTCACCCGGGTTTGACACATAAATGATAATGGTGTGGAAATTTTTATATTTTTCCCTTTAATTTATAAGGAAAATTGAAAAAGAGTGTAAAAAATTGAGGCTCTGATTTGAGCTCATAATTTCAAGTGAAGACGGGTGTGCAGCAGCCGCGGAGTGATACCAAAGATAATTGATGTATACACGGGGTTTGGGAAAGCTGAATTTAAATCCGGTGTCATGAGGCCATAATTGAGCGGACAGCCCATGAATTTTTTAAGGGAACCCTCTTTAATGTCCCCATAAGAATAGGGACGGGAAATTTAAAAAAAACCATCATAAAGGGGGCGAAAAAAGGGAAAGTCCCATACAGGGTTTTAAATTTTCATATATGCAAAATTTTTTTAGTGTTACGCCCTGTGGTATCAGTAAGGGCGTTAGGGGGCTTCCAGACATTTTCAGCGTTAAGGTCTTGTCATGAGAAGAGTTGGGCCTCTCCCAACTCCAAATGCCCCATTGAGCCCCTGGGAAGACAGGCGTCCCTTAAATCTTTCTGTACCTCACCATAAAACTATGCACACCTCAAATTTCCAAGGGGGGTGAACCCTGTGGCAGCAAAGGTACGAAACCTTTATTGGGCGCATTTACACACCCTCATTTAAGTCTAACTCCCCCAACCCGGAAAAAAAGGGGGGGGGGGCTGAGGGTTTACGATGGGGGCCCCATCGTTCAACCATACCCAGGGTTTATCCAATAGAAGTAGTTTTTGGCAATCCAGAGGGTTTTTGGGGGCCACTCTCCTCCTGCCCTTGCATTCCCCTTTTAGAGCGGTTGAAGCACGGTCTGCTCTCTAGTGGGTTCTTTCTCCTTGCTCCCGTAGGTGCACTAATACCTATGTTTACATATGTAATAATGTACATACTTCGTTTTTAAAATTTGGGGAAGGAAATATAAACAAAGTTTTCTGCTGTGTTTATTTTGCTCCCTTTTCACCCAGGTCTCCTCAAGGAAGGTTCCTTGATGTTGGGAGGGGGCCCTTTATTTTGGGAATTGGATCTGTCTCCAGTTCCCCGAATTTGCCTGAAGCCTTTTTACACCCCCCCCGGCGCTGTAAACCCCCGGGGTTTTGGCTTCCCCCTTTTATTATAATAATAAACACCCGGATAACAGGCCATTTGAACTCCCGGGTTTTAAAAACACCACCCTTTTGGTACCGCCTATGTTAATGTGGCAAAACAGGTGAATTTTTTTTGTCCACCTAATGAGCATCGGAAGCCCCTAACAACACGATTAAGGACGTCGGGCCCCCACAGGGGCCCAGGGGCATTTGTGAAGGAGAGGGCCCAAACCGGGAAAGGTGTAATTTTGGGCCCATCTCCTGTCCCTCCGTTGTCATACCTGATTACCGTTTCTTCAAACTCGGTCATTTCCTTTTGCACCTGGGATAAGGTAATTATCAGGGCACTGAAAATCAAGGGCTTTCCTCCCTACACTTACTTCATCACAGCACATGTTTTCACATAGTTATTGTTGCTATGAACCCCTGAGGATGGGCCCCTGAGGTAACATTTTTATCCAGTGAATTAATTTCAAAATATTTTATAGATAGCGGGAAACCAAATTTTTACACTAAACTTTTGTGGAATCTGTGTACAAACACACACTGGGATTTTTTTCATTTGGACCCGGTTCAGTAATTCAGGTATTTCCGGGGGGCTTCTGGGCTATGCCACTTAGGGTATCTTTCTTCCCGATTTTTTTGTCTCTTTTCCCAGAGACTAGATTGCTATGTATTGCTCATTTACTAAAAATTTTTTCAATGTCAAACTATGTTCATGGTACCCTCAGGATCCCACTCATTTAGCTAAACCCTTGTTGTAAAATTTTTTTTCTTGGTTTTTTTTAGTTCCAAGGACAGATACTGACTATGTCAGAGCGATCTCAATAAATTTTGTTAATTTTCCTCTGTCGTGTTTTTTGTGTAAAAAACTTGTCTATGTTTCTGTAAGGGATAGATTCGTGGGGGAACCTTTTCTAAGGGGGGTTATTTTTTAATTTTTTATTTAAATTTGCATTTTTCTAATAGAAAAAGCAGAGTTTTACAGCACTTTTGGGGTTTAAAAAAAATCTTAATAATAGACCAGTTATATGGAACAAAGTTTTAAACCCCAGGGGTTTATCACATGCTCTTAAACCCATATAAAAACATAAAATTTTTCTGCATTAAAAACGAGATTTGATGACATCCCAGACGTATTACCCCCCTTTTAACCGACATCTACTACGTGGCCCCAATGAAATAGAGTAAAGATGTATGTTGGGTTTAAAAAATTTAATGTAACAAGATGTTTGCAAGACATTACCTGTTACAAATGAAGAAAAAATTTTTTAGACCCATCTTGAAATTTTTACCAGATTTGGTCTCCCGAATTTTAAATTTAAAAACGAAAAAAGGATTTGAGAGCATTCTATTTCCAAAAACAAACCCCGTAAAGGAAGAAAAAACAGACAGTGATATTACATGCTTTTTACATTCAGACACAACAAGAGATTAACACGAAAAAAGTGCATTTTTTTTTTTTGAAATTTTGTTTAATAAACAAATTACCCCCTAAGCCGCTGTAAGAAGCTGGAAGACAATCAATCATTTAAGTCCAATGCACAAGGTCGTAAAACTCATGCTTAACTGGTACTTTGCAGGGGTAAAAAGTAATTTAGGAATTTTGATGTTTTACAGCAACTGCATTTAGTTGATTTTCAAACGGGTGGGTTTTGTGGGCATAGCGGTGGTGCCATCCCCCTTCCTACCCTAGCCAAAGTAAACTAGCGGTAATTCGACTTAGCTACAGGAACAAGCAGCTTCTGGGTGCAGTGGAGTAAACAAATAGTTTTCGGTAGGCAGTAACTAAAAAGAAGAGGCAATTTTCACCTGTGCCCCCCATCCACTTTAAAAATCTCTGCAAATTAAATACCACGTTTAAAAAATTTTGGGGATGTATTTCCCCCCATTTTCATGCCGGAGGCCCAAAGAAATGAGGAGGGTGATTTCGGGGAAAAGGGCCATCTGTTTTTGATATTTTTAAATTTAAACACTGCATAATATTTAAAGGTTTTTTAACTAACAAAAGGGGTATCCTCCAAATAGTTTTTCCCTATGGACTTTGACCTCGCTGTGCCCCTTCCCCTTTTCTCGCCTCTCACATTTTTCCCCCCATTCTCTCGCCTCCGCCTCTGCCTCCCGTCCACAGCACCTGGGCCCCCAACCTCCAGGGAGGACATGACTTGCCACAGTTGCCGGCAATTACAAGGGGATTAAATATACCCAGCACCTACTATTGTATCCTCAACGAACAAAAAGCTTACCATTTAAAATGAAATGTACTGTTATTTTCTTTTTTTTTCTTTGCCTAAAATTTTAAAAGAGGAAAATTTTATAAGGATTTTTTTCTTTCTTTTTTTTTTTTTAAATACCAGTGAAAATTTATAGGTAGGGTTTTGGGCATTGTTTTTTGCGATGAAAATACGTTCGTTAAGAACTGATATTTAGTTGACACAAAACCCCAAAAAATATTTCCTTGATAAAAATAACATGAAGCATAAGTTACTATTTTCCCTTATTTCGTCCTACCCCCCATTCCCTCATCTCCCTTTCTCTTCCTCTCTATTTTGGATTAATCATTTTATACCAATCAAAAATGCTAATGTATAATGCCACAAATATGAAAAAGTTATGTATTCATAATGCATTCATTTTGCATGAATATTTTCCTAAATGAATACTGAGAGATGCTACGTCATAACGCATTTAATAAACAAAATTTTTCAATACACTCATGATCCTGTGTACATAATATGTACCGCAAAAAACATAGAACATATGTGCATATATTTATAAACTATAAACATCAAAAGTGCAAAGACTAGAACTGGACGATCAGCCTGTCAGAGACGAACCACGTGACGAATTAAAAAAGGCTTGGGAAAAAAACCAAAAAGCAAGTGTGATATAAACAGATTTTGCCCTCATGGGATAATTACACAAAGATGAGAGCCACAAACATTTCGGGGAATAAAAAAGAATGGACATAACACTAGCGCTTTTTTTAAAATTAATAAGTAGAACCGCCCAAATAAAATACGAAAAGGACAAGGTGTTTAATTTTTGGTTTAAAAATACTAAATGGGGAAAAAAGGGGAGCAGGACCCCAAAACCATGCACGTACCTAAGGACTAATAAGGCAAAGAATTACTGGGATTTATTGATGTCTTAAAAAAGATCACTGGGCGGGGGGGAAGAAATTTTAATAATTTACCGGTAATACTTGAGAGCTTGTCCCCAAACACACACTGCCTTCAACTATGGAGTGGAGAACGGGGGGAAGTGCAAAAAAACCAGGAAAAACGGGGTGCAGTGGGCACAATAAAGGAACACTGTACAAAATGGGACACAGAAAAAAACAAGTTGATAAGTTTGGGCACATGGCAACACTTGCTATCTTAATTGAGAAAAAATTGACACTCATTTTGAGTTCATTTAGTTTATTAATATTTTGTACAACTATATGTGTACAGGTTTACCTTCCTTGATATTTGCCCATGTCGAAATTGCCACTTTTTACAGTGAGTGGTTCCATTTAATAATTATTGATTATTAGGCAAGTTCACACTACTCCTTCCCTTGTGATTCTGCTTAGGGGATTGCAATCCCTACCTCAGAATATTTGTGTTACAGATTCACTGAATGTAGTGATTTTCATTTGTGTATTTCTTTCTGTGCAATTTCAGCACTGTGCTTTGATTTACACAATCATATTTTTTGCAGTTTACACTCTTATTATTGTAGTTTATGTTGTTTTTTTTATTTAGAAAAATCCTTTTCATTTATCTGCATTTTTTAGTAAAGAACAAAAAGTCACAATACCGTGACTGGAACAATACACAAATAACCCCGCACATAGGAAAAGACACTTATGAACGTTGGACTAGTTAATTGCCCTGGAAGCATTCTTGCTACACGGCCAACACCAACTTAGTGAATCCATCCGCTATATACAATAGTTGATAAATTAGACACATGTGGCAACTCTGGGTACTTAAAGAAACCCAAGAGTGCACATTGTGTCTAATTTATCAACATGTCGGTTCTCTGAACCATTCATCTACAAACGCTATATACATCTTGTTCGTGTATTGGATAAGCTCCTAACCATTGGGTCGGTGCTTTTTCGAAGAAGAAAAGAGAGGAAAACGAACTCTTCTGAGATTCCATCCATCCCACCAGTGGCAGAGGAACACCGTTTAACTGCACAGTTTTCCGATGTAGGTAGTGGACTACTGCAAGTATTGAACAAATTAAGAAAAATGGTAGCTTTGTCTGGTGAAAAGATGGATCTTACAAATCTAATATTATAGAATATTCCACTTGAACCGGATACCAGAATATATACATTTAACCTTACAGGATGTTAATGTGTATAAAGCTGCTATGTCATTTCCACAGGGCTCAGCAGGAGGCTTTACCGGTTTAAAGCCACAACACTTAAAACAAATGCTCAATCCAGCACTTGGTGATGTTTCAGAGAGGCTGCTTTCTGAACTCACTAAATTTTCCAGTGTGTGCCTAGTTGGCAGTGTCCCAGAGGCCATTAGACTCCTTCTCTTTGGTGCCTTATTGTGTGCCCTCCGGAAAAAGGATGGAGGAATCAGGCCCAATGCAGTGGGCAACACCCTTCGGCGCCTAGTCGCCAAGGCTATTTCAATGGTGAGTCAAGAGGCTGCTGCAATGTTAAATCAAGAGTAATTACTCCTCCTTAGCAGAAAATTAAGAGAAAACCTGCACCCCACTTGTCCTACAAGTTGTGATATTATGACTTCTTGTATACAGCTAAACAAGGAACAACATTCTTGTGTTAAACCTGTGGCAATGTGAATAAGGAAGATGATATAAAGGGATACTGAACCTCGGCAGTTCTTTGTGCGGACGTGAACTGGTTTCTGCTCTTGGCAGGGCTGACAAGCTAGGTTTGAATTCAAAAAGAGCGTGAACACACGTCACGATCTCCCGCTTATGAACACTTTTAACACTAGTTTTCCACTAGGAAACTATGTTTAAAAAGAAATACGAGTGATATATTCACGTATAATCCCAATAAAGTGTAAAAGTTGGTCACGGTATGCATCCAGCTATTATGAACAAAGGGACAAGAAATCACCCCATCGCGTAAAGACTGACCAAAGGACTCCCTATCAACGAATGAGAACATAACACGCATTTGTAATCAGCCTACTTAAGACATCAGTACTGGGGTAACACCCTCTAGCAACAAAACTAGGAAATTGGGGTCAGTTACAATACCCAGATAAGTCCAGCCATACCCACATTTTAATTACGTTAGCTGCAGGCTAATAGGGTAGAGGTGAGATTTGACTGGCATTATCAATAGATTCCGTGACACGCGTTTGATTCACCTCAAACCAGGGTTAGTATTACCTACGCAATTTCAAATGATAGTGAAATTCTGAGATATACGTTTTCCTCTGGGCACCACTAGTGAGAACAAGGCTCTGCTGTTAGGCACTTGAATAGCTGTTAGCACACACACACACACACTACACACACACACACCACACACACATACACACTTAGCACACACACACATGCACACACACACACTATACACACGCCACATGCACACAGGACACAGGGACAAGGTCACAACAGGAAGCTGAAGACTCAGACAGTCACAGGACGGTTAGGAATATCTCTCAGTCATAGAATTGTCAGCAAGTGAAATAGGCCTAGCAAGTGAAGTAGGGAGGCAGAACTCATACATAGTTTAAGAAGAGGTATGACAAAGCTCAGGAAGGCAAGAGAGAGAGGAGCGGACCCAGTAGCGATCAGTGGAAGAGGCGGGGCGCAGGACTGAGTCTCGACCCCTGCAACCACAATAAGAGAGTAGCAATTAGTGAGTACATTACACACACACACACACACACACACACACACACACACACACACACCACACACACACACACAACACACACACATACACACACACACCTATCAGACACACACAACATATACAGGATTTCACACCTTCCTGTAAGTGACCCTCTGAACCCTTTCTTCCCCCCCCCCCCCTCTCTCTCCCTCTTCTCTCCTCTCTCTTCCTCTCTCTCTCTCTCTCTCTCTCTCACTCTCTCTCTCTCTCCTCTCTCTCTCTCTCACTCTCTCATCTCTCTCCTCTCTCTCTCTCTCTCACTGTCTCTCACCTCTCTCCCTTTCTCTCATCCTCTCTCTCTTCCTCTCTCCTCTCTTTCCTCTCTCTCTTCCTCTCTCTCTTCCTCTCACTCTTTCTCTCTCTCTTATTCCTTCCTCTCTCTCCCTCTCTCATCTCCCTCTCCCCTCTCTCTCTTCCCCACATCTCACATACTCTCTCTCTCTCCCTTACCTCTTCACTCTCTCTCTCGTCTCTCTCCTCCTCTCTCTCTCTCTCACTCACTCTCCTCTCTCTCTCTCTCTCTCCCCCCTCTCACTCTCTCTCCCTTGTCACTCCGCCCCTCTCTCTCACATTCTCCCCCTTTTTCCCTATCTTTTCCCCACCACCCTCCCCTTCTCTCTCTTTCTCCCTCTCTTTCTCTCTCACATTTCCAACTAAAAAAAAATGGTTGGGACTCGCAGGAAACAGGATCAGCTGACAATGGACAGGAGGAAATGGATGGAGGAGCAGTGGAAAGGAAAGAGCAAAAATGGGAGAGCAAAATAGCAGAGCTTTAATCCTGAAAAAATGGAGGAAAGAGCTCTCTTTTGTGGGAAATGGGAAAAGAGGTTGGAGAAGGAGACAAAGAATTGGGAGGCACAAGTCGAACTGCGTGTAGCCAGTGTAAAGGTCCAAGAAATTTGAGTAAACAGGCTGAACAAGTCTCAGGGTAGTGACAACAGAGAATACACACCATACGAAGCTGAGAGGCAGACAGAAGGAAGGTGATAAGAATTATCCTAAGGTCATATCAGCCTGCAAAGAAGGGCCAGGGAGTGAAGGAAGAGCAGAATGGGTGCAGATGGAGAGGGAGATAGGGTCGAATGCTGAGGCATACCATACTACCAAGAGCCACTGGAAAATTCAGGGAGAAAAATGACCACAGCAGACAGGAACCCTAGTCACAGAGGGAGAGGCCAATGGGAGGAGGAAAAGGGCAAAATCAGTGTGTTTATCCATGGGCTTCGGGAGAGAGAGGAAAAGGACACACACTGAAAGCGGCAGGAAGAAAGAAATGAATTCCAAAAATCATCACGAAATAGGGGAGAATACATGGACAGATTGTAAATTTTTCAGAGGTAATAGGGGGGTACTTGAGGGAAAAACAAACCGATCAAGCTGATTCTCAGGACAGAAACAGTGATGAACAGGATCCTCCAAGAAAACCACGGTTTGAAAACTTGGAAGGAATACAAAAAGGTGTTCCTAGAACAGAGACAGAACACAAACAGAGAGACAGCAGTCTGAGGGAGAGGACAAAAAAAGCGAAAGGAACTAGGAAGGAGACAAATGGAACCAGCAGAGGTCAGTCAGAGCCGAACAGAGCACAAGAGCAAGCACACACCACAACATCCTCAACAACACAACCTATCACACCATCCCAACCCACAATACAATCCATACCCACAGCTTCCACCCAAGGGGGGGCCAGGAAATTAAATCCCCCAACCAAAGAAATCCCACCAGTAAGCTACCAGGTCTCCCCCCCCAACAGGCCCCCCAAACCCACAGTGTTGGAAGGAAACTGAAGGTATGGATACACAAACTCTTGATGGAATAACGAAAAAAAACAAGTGGTAGGAGTTTGCACTAAAGAGTCAAAGAGCATCCACCAGGCCATCATAGCAATCATAGAAACCAAGCTTCAGGTATGATAACAGACGCCATCTTTTCCAACGGATACCAGATCCTGAGAAAGACAGAAGGAACAGGGGGGTGTGAGGAGTGCAATTGCTGATCAAACACCGATGGAATTTTGATAGCCTGGAGAGAGAGACAGCGGAAAGAAAGTGATTGACATAGCGAGAACGCTTCACTCTGGAGGTCCCAAGGTGATAAATGCAGTGATGTATAACCCCCCACAGAACAGCAGTGAAGGCCAAGGCAAGGTATGACTAGAGCAATAGAGCGATTGTTGACACACTGGCTGAAGTGGCCAGAAGAGCTCATGCATGCAGGGGGCAAAGCTCCTGATCCATGGCGACTTTAACCACAAGGAGATCGAATGGGAGAACTTGGAGCAACATGGGGGCCAAGATACATGGAGGCTTAAGATGATGAGTGGTACGAGGAAAACTTCATGAGCACCAACACGTAAGGAACACTGACAAATAGAGAGGAGAGGATAGAACCCGCAAGACTGGACATAGTATTCACCTTGAGTAGTGCAGAAATTGAGGATATCACATATGAAAGACCGCCTTGGGCCAGCGATCATGTGGTTTGAGCTTCGAATACACAGTAGAGCTACAAGTGGGAGGGGGAAGCAGGAAGGCAGGACAAATGAAACTAAACCTACAGTTAAAGGGGACAACACAGGAATGAGGAACTCCTGATGTAGGTTCAGTGGGACAGAGAACTGGCCAGGAAGCCATTTAATGATATGATGGAATATGTAGCACCAATGTGCAAGGAGGCTGAGGAGAGGTTAGTACCCATGGGTAACAGGAAAAATGAAAAAGCCAGATGAGCCCATGGTTTCACCCAAAGATGCAAGAAGGCACAAACCAAGTGTGCTAGGAAATGGAAGAAATAAGAAGGCAAAGGACACAGAGAATAAGGAGAGGCAGTCGTATAGCCAGAAACGAATATGCACAATAAGAAGGGATGCCCAGCGTCAATATAACAACGACAATAGCAGCAAAGCCAATCTGACCCAAAGCTGTTAATACAGCCACATCAGGAAGAAACAACTCGTCAATTGACCAGGTAATGGCTAAGGAAGGAAGGAGGAGAGACAACAAGAAATGACAGTGAAGTATGTGAGGAACTCAACAAGAATTCAAAGAAGTGTTCACAGAGGAGACAGAAGGGGCTCCATAAAGACGGAGAGAGGTGGGGTAGCCCCCCCTCCACCATGTTGCTGGAACACAGTACACAACAACCGAGGAAGAAGTGAAGAGGCTTCTGAGTGAGCTAGATACCTCAAGTCCAATGGGGTCATATAACATCTCTCCATGGGTCCCTGAAGAGGGAGCAGAGGCGCTATGTGTACCCCTGACAAACAATATTCAATCACATCTATCGAAACAGGGAGATTGCCTGAGGCATGGAAGACAGCAAATGTGTCCCAACTTTAAAAAAGAGACAGACATGAAGGCACAAAACTACACACCAGTGTCACTGACATGTATAGCATGCAAAATCATGGAAAAGGATTGTCAGAGTAAGAAAGGTGGAACATCTAGAAAGGAATGATCTCAACACCATCAGAAAACATGGTTTTCAGAACTGGGAAATCCTGTGTCACAAACCTACTTGAGTCTATGACATGGTGACAGCAGTAAGACAAGAGAGAGAGGGGTGGGTGGATTGCAATTTTCTAGGACTGCAAGAAGGCGTTTGACACAGTACACACAAGAGATTAGTGCAAAAACTGAGACCAAGCAAGGGAATAACAGGGAATGGCACTGCTATGGATCAGGAATACTTGTCAGGAAGACAGCAGCGAGTAATGGTACGTGGCGAGGTGTCAGATGGGCACCTGTGACCAAGCGAGTCCCACAGGGGTCAGTCCCTAGGACCATGCTGTTTCTGGTATTTGTGAACGACATGACGAAAGAATAAACTCCGAGGTGTCCCTGTGTTGGCAATGACGTGAAGTTTGATGAGAAGAGTTCACAACGATCGAATACCAAAGACAGAAAGACAAAGGTATCTGGACAGCTGCAGACCCAGGTCCCGCCACTGCTCCTGGAGTTCAATCCCACCAGAGCAAAGTCATGAGGAATGGAGAAGGGCAAAGAGACCGCAGCGGAGTACAGTACTAAGGGGGTGTGGGGGGGGCCAGAACTACAAACACACTCAAGGAAAAAGATCTGGAGTGAGTATAACACCAGGCACCCCCCCCCAAAAAACCCCCCCTTTTTCCTGAAGCGCAACATCAACGCCAATAATGCTGCAGGCAGTATGGGCGCCTGGCAAACCTCAGAACAGCCATTCCGACATCTTAATAAGGAATCGCTCAGGACCCTTACACCGTGTACGTTAGGACCATATAGGAGTATGCGGCACCAGTTTGGCACCCAACCTAGCCAAGCTGTAAAGAAACTAAGAGAAGTGCAAAGGTTTGCAACAAGACAGTCCCAGAGTTAAGAGGTATGTCCTATGGGAGAGTGTTAAGGGAAATCAACCTGACGACACGAGACAGGGAGAGATAAGGGGGACATGATACGACTTACAAAATACTGAGGTGGACAAGACAGGATGTTCCATAGATTGTACACATCAACCACGGGACACATGGAAGCGAAGACACAGATGAATCAAAGGGATGTTATGAAGTGATTTCTTCAGCCACAGAAATTAGTCAGGAAGTGGAATAGTTTGGGAAGCGATGTATGGAAGCAGATCCTATATAGCTTTAGAGCAGAGGTAGATAAAGCTCATGATTCAGGAGAGTGACCTATTAGCGACCAGTGAAGAGGCGGGGCCAGGAGCTTGGACTCGAACCCCTGCAAACCTCAACAAGGTAGTACAACTAGTCAACCTAGGAGAAGTACACACACACACACACACACACACACACACACACACACGCGGGGCCATGAGCACGACTCGACCCCCCAACCTCAACTAGTGAGTAACACCACACCAACATACACACACAAACACACAACTACACACACAAACACACACATATTAAGCAAATATAGCAAACCAAGGGATACAAGATGCCAAAAACAACACTTGGGGGAGTAGAATGATAGCCTAGACCTTTCGTGTGCAATCAACACATCATCAGGAGCTTGTAAAAATTGCAGAGAAAGAGGAGGGTTTCCACGCGAATACGTTCCCAAAGCACCGCGTTTCACTCATGAACGCGGTGCTCTGGAAGGCCTAGAGCTATCATATCTACTCCCCCTCGTGGTTGTTTTGCACACACAAATATATATATACAATATATATATATATAATAATCTAAAGTATATATATATCTATATATATATATATATATAAATATATATACATGTTGTGTGTGTTGGTTTTTCTTGGTACGAGAAAGCACCTGTTGATTTGAGTGGCACTTGCAAATGAGTGGAAAAGTTATCAGACCTTATTTCTTGGGGAGCCTTGAAAATTGGTTGGGCAAATGTTTTTGTTAGCGTGATGGATTGTAAAGGACTTGTCCGATTTTGAACCAACAGCCAGCTGAGTGGATCCACCTTTCTTATGTTTTTTTTTTTTTTTTTTTTTTCAACAATTTGGTCGTCTCCCACCTAGGCAGGGTGACCCAAAAAAAAGAAGAAAATTCCCCCAAAAAGAAAATACTTTCATCATCATACAACACTCACCACACTCACCCCATTATCACTGCTTTTGCAGCGGTGCTCAGAATGCAACAGTTTAGAAGCATAAACTATAAAGATACACAACATATCCCTCCATACTGGCCATAATCCCAAACCCCACCCATTATAAGTGCAGGCATGTACTTCCCATTTCCAGACTCAAGCGACTATAAGAAAATAACCGTTTCCCTGAATCCCTTCACTAAAATATTACCCTGCTCACACTCCAAACAGATCGTCAGTCCCAAGTATCATTCGTCTCCATTCACTCCCTATCTAACACGTCATGCACGCTTGCTGGAGTCCAAGCCCTCGCCCACAAAACCTCCTACCCCCTCTATTCCAACCATTCGAGGAGAACCCTACCCCTCTTTCCTTCCCCTGTAGATTTATATGCTTTCCATGTCCATTCTACTTTGATTCCATTCTCTCTAAATGACCAAATCCACCTCATACAACCCCTTCTGCTTCTGACCTAATACATTTATTAACTCCAACAACTTCTCCTAATTCCACCCTCCGATTTTCTGCATATATTTACACCCCACAATCCCTTAGACAGGACATCTCCCTGCCTCCAACCTTCTCGTCGCTGCAGCATTTCCACCCAAGCTGTCACATCCATATAAGAGTGTTGGTACTAATACTTTCAATTATGTTTCTTATGTTCTAATGTTCTCATATATCGAGAAGGTAACACAGAGGAGCAATATGAATAATTACAAGTGACGAAATTGTAGCCCCTGAGGATGATACAACGGCCCAGCCACTAAGAGACAAAGCATCGGAACCAGGGACACCATACCATCAACGACAACCCTGAGGAAGACCCCATCATAAACAATTAATTTTGCCAGAATCGAAGTCTATAAGGCGATCGAGTCATTTCCAGCAGGATCTGCAGGGGTTACACTGGAAACACGACCTCAGCACCACAAAGAGATGGTAAATCCGTACTCCGGTGAATCTGCATCAATTCTTCTCACCGAGTTAAAACAACGTTCGTCAACAATTGCCTGGCTGGGCGAATCCCAGAAGAAATTAAACTTTCTTTTTTGGAGCCTCACTATGGTGCTTTATGAAGAAAGAGGGATGGGGGATCAGACCCATTGCAGTTTGAAACACCTCTCGCCGTCCTCGTTGTCAAAGCAGCTGTGAGAAACATTCCGCCTAGAAGCTGCCACTTTACTCCCAGCCACACCAACTGGTCTTTGAGGTCTCTCAAGGCAGTGAAGCCGCAGCTCTGCCGCAAGGGCCTACATCAGGGACATACGCAGAAGACAAAGGCCATATCAAACTTGATTTTAGAAATGCCATTAATATGGTGAAAGAGAAGCTGTTTTGGCAGCTGTTCGGGGATCGGTTTCCCCAGTCTTTTTCCCCTCATTTCAGCCGGCTACAGCAAACCTCAATACATTTGTTGGAGAACAATGAAATTCAATCATCATAGGTGTTCAGCCAGGGTGCCCCACTCTCTCCACTTCTCTTCTGCTTGGCAGTAAGAAACTAACTCCACCTACGCCAGTGAACTCAGTATCTGGTACCTGGATGACGGCACTCATTGCAGGTACTGAAGATCCCTTGTGGGGGACCTACAACTGGTGAAAACACAGGGAGAAGAGCTTGGGACTCCTCCTCAATCCCTCCGAAGTGTGAAATCATCACAGCGAACCCAGGAAATAAATCAGTGCTGTGCGAAAAATCCTCCCTGAAAGTCTCAACTACCACCGCTGGGTCATCGGCCATCGACACTGTCCTCAGGGACAATGGAGAAGATTAGAATGGAGGAGAGAATAAGCGATTCTTGATGCCATGATGCCTCTGTATCTCCTCACAAGGTGTCTTACTATGGCCAAGACTCCACTTACTTCCTGAGGTGTGCACCCTCTTTTGACCACCCAACACTCGATGAATATGACGCACACCTTAGATCAACCTTTTAAAGATTGCACTGAACCTGTCACTAGAGGATGCGCAATGAGATCAGGCAACCCTCCCAGTTCGACGGGAGGTATAGGGGTGCATAAAGCAATGCATGTTTTGCTTTACCGCTTTTCTTCTTCGTTTTGGCTTCCAGTGCATAGTCAAGAAGATAGTTCCCGATCGCTTGAGGAGACGTGAGTAGGAGCTCAAGACCCCCAGGTTTACTGAAGCAGCGGATTCGGTGGGACACCCTTGCAGACTTCCTCAATAGTAGTCCAGCTCCTCCTCAATGAGCACAAAAAGTCCCACTGGGACAAACGAATCATTGAAAAAATCGCCAACACAATGCTCACCTATGCTTCAGAAAGGAAGGCACCACACTCAGGAGATTTCTGCTAGCTGTTCCATTCCTCCCTGCACCCGTCTCTATCCACAGGCCAATTCGATTGGTTGTTGCTCTTTCGCCTAGCCGCCCCCATCCCACCGAACAGTAGGTGTAATTTGCGGCAGGGCGACAGCTGATCAATTCGGACCTTCATGGATCGTGTGTCACACAGCAGAGGGAAGTAAGCCACATGAGGAGGTCAAGACATCCAAAGAGAAGCTCGCCACAGCCTCGTTGCCCATCTCAAAAGGAACCCAAGTACAGAGTCTGATGGAAGTCAAAAGCGTCCTGATAGAGCCACTATGTACCCCTGGCTGGATGGAAGCCGATTGCCTGGGACTAACACCTGTGCTGCCACATTGCAGACACCTACTTGCCCATACTCCGTAGTGGAAGGGGTGGAGCTGCCAGCCACAGGGAGACCCAGAAGATCCGAAATATGAAACGCCTCCCCTTGCATACTTCATTCCATTAGGGGTCCGGAGACCCTTGAGCATGGGGCAAAGCGTGCTCCGAAGTTCCTCAAAGAGCTGGGTGAAAAGCTCATCATAGAAACCAAGGCCCCAGGGCGACCAGCAATCTCTTTTCAAGACTCATGTTGCGATCCAGATAGGAATGCCTGCACCATTCTCGACACACGACCCACCTTAGGTGGACTGGACGAAGTATTCGAAATGTAGCTCTGAGTTACCTATGATGTTTTACTTTCTGTTGTATTTTTGTGAATGTTTGGCCAATTATTTTGTCTTTAAATCAAACAAACTTGAAATATAGAGGGTGGTAGGAGAAAATTTCTCAAACAGCCGTTCAGTGAAAACCTTGAGTTTTCTCTGAAGCAGTTTATTCCTTTTCCCTGAGGATGAGGGTTCCTAATGACCAGTTCTAGAGGTCGTACCCTAGATGGCTGCGTCCATTCTTATAGGGTTTGGTGGACCTGTGGTTTAAAAGCGTCCATGTATTTCTTCGCTTACCATGAGGCAGGCCAGTACAACATGGTTCAAATACTTGGCTATTGCAGTGTTGTTATTGATAGACAATACCACTAGTTCGTGGATAAAAATATATATATATATAAATATATAAAATATATATATAAATATATAGGGAGAATATATATATAATATATATATATATATAAAAAAAAAAAAAAATATATATATATATATATATGACGTGCCGAATAATGTAACACTGGTCAAATAAGCAAGAACCATTTAAATTAAGTCCATTCAGAATTTTTTCTCATATACGTTTAAAGATATATTTTTTTCATTAATGTTAATGTAAAAATTTTTTAATTTTGCACCAAAGAATCTTTGAAAACTTACCTAACCTTATCATAACCAGCCAATTTATTTTAGCCCTAACCCAACTAAATATATGTTTAGATTTGTTTACCTAATAATTTAATACTAAACAAACACAGTGAACATATTTTTTTTCGGTAGGTTCAGAATGGATTTTGGCGAAATTAATGCATACACAAATTTTCACTTGTCCTATAAGGCAAGAGAGAAGGCATGCTATTTAAGCCAAGATCGCAAGTTCTGCCATTCGGTCGGCACGACATATATATATATATCGTGCCGAAGCAAACTTCGATCTTTGGCTTAAATAGCAATGCTCATCTTGCCATTAGGACAAGTGAGATTTGTGTATGTAATAAATTCGCCAAAATCAATCTGAAACCTAACGAAAAATATATATTTGATTGTGTTTGTTTAGTATTAAATTATTGTAAACCGTATTTAAAATATATTTAAGTTTTGGGTTAGGCTAAATAAACTGATCTTGTTATAATAAGGTTAGGTAAGTTTTCTAAATCTTTTGGTGCAAAATTAAAAATTTTTACATTAACATTAATGAAAAAAATATATCTTTAAACATATTAAGAGAAATTTCAGAAAGGACTTAATTTTAAATGAGTATTTCTTGCAAATTAACCAGTTTTAAACATATTCCGACACAATCAATATATATATATATATAGATATATATATATATATATATATATATATATATATATATATATAAATATATATAAAGTGGCTTTCAGACGACATTCCAATCCAAATATTTTGCCATAATCGAAGCTTTTTAACCACTTTTCTGAGGATATGGGTCCTACAATTTGAATGTACGTTAAACAAGTGAATGCCTATTATTTATGTGTTAATAAGTAAGCATAAATAGATATACAAATGGTTTTAAAAAACAACACCTTGGTTAATGGGAGGCAATTATTTTAAAAACTATTATGCAAAGATTTTAAGTGGGGACTTCGATTCCCGCGGGTGGAAACATTTCGACACGTTTTCCTTACACCTGTTGTCCTGTTCACCTAGCAGCAAGATAGGTACCTGGGGTGATATCGACTGGTGTGGGTCGCAATCCTGGGGACAAGGATTAAGGACCCCAATGGAAAATAAGTATAGACATTCCCCTCGATGACGCACTTGACTTTCTTGGGTTATTCCGGGTGCTAACCCTCGTGTTAAAAATCCGAACGAATCTTATCTTACCTCGTCCTTCAAAAATTATGCCAATACGGGAGTATAGTGTATTGATGTTATAATGAACACTAACCTTATTATATTCAGGTTTATAGAATATATTCTGTCACTTTCCTCAAATAATTTTAGTTTTATATAAAATTTGATATAAAAAATGAAACGTGGTATTAAAATTCCTGTAATGCATTCACAATCTAGTTTCAATATAGAGGCACAGAAAGTACATGTACAGCAATTAATTCGTTAACCAGTCCCAACATCGTCTGTTACAAGTTGCGCAAATTCATTCCATGAAAATAGCCTTTTATCCTCTCAATTTACATCAGCTGAACTTCCCTGATTACTATTTCTGCCTAGGACGGACAATCCAGGAATTTTTGACGTCTTGATGTTTTGCACAGAAATAACCAACAATCAATCACCTACTTTAGCCATCCCGCAGTCTTACTGTTCTCCTATTCAAACTTGTTCGCTGCATCGCTTAAGCCCGACATTTCTTTACAGCAGTCGTCATGGGGTGTTTGAGCTAGAAGCAATCTGTGCCATTATTAAGCCAGTCCAGTTGCATCTAAGCCAGCCCAGACATCACAAGCTGGCTCGTCTCTAAGCTAGTGTGGCTCTGCATATTTCCTGCTATGTCCAAACATCTGCTGTGAAACGTTCCTGCCGTAGGTCCAGTTATCTCCTCACACAAGTTTATTTCAATCCAATTCCATCCCACTGCTTCTTAATCCAGTGCTGCCTTTCCTCCACTTCCTACACGCTGTCGGCTGCAAATTTTTACACCGCCGTTCGTTGCGAGGGTTAAAGAGCCAGTCTATCCGGCTTTGTGCTACCTGGCCCAGCCTTATGGCTTTACGCACCAAGCCCACTGGCTGAGCTGTGCATTTCGCACGCGGCCTCTCTCGTTGCTGGTTGTCACGCCAACCACAGCTTGCTGGCCTCCACCTTCAATGGCTCATCGTTCTTCTAGTAATTGATGTATCGATTTAATTTATTACATACAGAGTGATTGTGGTACAGTTATGTCAGGATGTCTTCTTCCTTTTGACGTAGTGATCCTATCGTATATTATTAATGAAAAGGTTTTCTCCCCTTCCTTGTGTACGTCGTGACTTCATTGTGGAAAGGCGTTCCTCCAGTAGCCGTCAGATGTTGATGTTGCCATGTCAACACCATCAGCTGATTCTGGACTTGCCTACTTGCTGTTTACCCAGTCGCCTGCATATGTTATCTTCTGTTGTCCTGTATCTAAATTACTCTACTAACACCTCTGCAGTGTTTCATTTTATATTTTGCTATTTATTTAGAAATCTGGCTTGAGCTTTGTGCCAGTTAGTGCTCTGTGTAACTGCTATACTCTGTTACTGATGCTACTTTGTGCTACCTTTCAATGTTTCACGTGTCTTAGTGAACAATTATTTGCATCCTACCTGGGTAAGTGCTCCTGGTGCAGCCAAGACCATTTTATATTTGACACCATTATTTTCTCCTATTGGTTAATTCAGAGATGTATCCAGTGCTGGTGTTGCCCAAAATTATATTTAACAGCTTGTGTTTTATATTATTATTATTATTATTATAATCAAGAGGGAAGCGCTAAACCCGGAAGATTATACAGCGCCTGGGGGGGGGATGTGGAAGGCATTCAGGCTTAATTCGGGGAACTAGAGCACAGATCCAATTCCCTAAATCAAGAGCCCCTCACCAACATCAAGGAACCTTCCTTGATGTTTTAAACACTGCTTGAACACTGTCGTGTATTTCACTTTTGTTGACACTATTTTTGCCACTTGATAACTATTATTTCTTAATATTCCTGCTTTGTTTTTGGTGTTCCACAGTTATTTCAGATTCTGTATCTAGCACTTGTACAGGTTCTTTTTTTATTTTTTTCCTTTCAATTACTTGCAACTTTTTTTTATGGTGCTTGTATATGTGTTTAATTATTTCTTTTTTTTTTGGGGGGGAAGGGGGGTAATTCTGTATTTAAGTCTTTCTTGTGGCTAGTCTGTACTACTAGTGTTTATTTCCTTTGAGTAATTGCAGGATTTTCAGCGCTAAACCATATTTCGGTTCTCACCCGTGTATGGGTTTTGTTTACTTTTTATATGTGCTAATTTACTATTTCCAATGTGGTTTAGCAGTCATTGGGCATCCTCCGTTTCGCAACCAATTTTTACACCATATGTGTTGAAGGTCCACCTGAGTGTCACTCTTGTGTGTCACACTTGTGTGTACACTTGTGTGTCACACTGATGGTCACACTTGTGTTTTAACACTTGTGTGTACACTTGTGTGTCACAACTTTGTGTAACACTTGTGGTGTTACACATGTGTGTCACACTTGTGTGTTACACTTGTGTGTCACACTTGTGTGTCACACTTGTGTGTCACACTTGTGTGTTACACTTGTGTGTCACACTTGTGTGTTACACTTGTGTGTTACACTTGTGTGTCACACAGTGTGTTACACTGTGTGTACACACTTGTGGTCAACACTTGTTGTGTCACACTTGGTGTCACACTTGTGTGTTACAGCTTGTGTGTCACACTTGTGTTTACACTATGTGTGAACACTTGTGTGTCACACTTGTTGTTAGCACTTGTGTGTCCACTTGTGTTCCACACTTGTGTGTCACACTTGTGTGTCACACATTGTTTGTTAACACCTTGTGTGTCACACATGTGTGTCCACACTTGTGTTTACAACTTGTGTGTCAACTTATGTGACACACTTGTGTGCACACTTGTGTGTCACACTTGTGTGTTACACTTGTGTGTCACACTTGTGTGTCACACTTGTGTGTCACACTTGTGTGTTACACTTGTGTGTCACACTTGTGTGTCACACTTGTGTGTCACACTTGTGTGTCACACTTGTGTGTTACACTTGTGTGTCACACTTGTGTGTCACACTTTGTTGTCCACACTTGTGTGTCACACATTGAGTGTCACACTGTGTGGACCACACTTGTGTGTTACACTTGTTGTCACACTTGGTGTCACACTGCGAGTGTCACACTGTGTGTCACACTTGTGTGTCACATTGTGTGTCACACTTGGTGTCTCACTTGTGGTGTCACACTTGTTGTCACACTATGTGTGTCACACTTGTGTGTCACACTTGTGTGTCACACTTGTGTGTCACACTTGTGTGTCACACTTGTGTGTTACACTTGTGTGTCACACTTGTGTGTCACACTTGTGTGTCACACTTGTGTGTCACACTTGTGTGTCACACTTGTGTGTCACACTTGTGTGTCACACTTGTGTGTGTGAGTTAGACATTACTGCTATATTGCAAGTTGTGTTTTATTATTTTTTTAGGAGTGTTAGCTTGTATCTCTGTTCTTTCATTTTAACTAGAGGCATTATTGACTGCTTATAATTACTATGTATATTATTTTAAACAAGAGGAATAACTTGCCCTTCTTTTATGTCTTCTGTAATCACTTATTGCATCCATTTTAGGCATAGCCTTGATTCATTTGACACTCATTTTGTGTTCAGTTTAGTTTATTAATATTTTGTACAACTATATGTGTACAGGTTTACCTTCCTTGATATTTTGCCTTGTCGATTTTGCCAGCTTGTTACAGTGAGTGTTCCATTTATTAATTATTGATTTATTAGGCAAGTTCACACCTTACTCCTTCCCTTGTGATTCTGCTTAGGGGATTGCAATTCCACCTCAGAAATATTTGTGTTACAGATTCACTGAATGTAGTGATTTTCATTTGTGTATTTCTTTCTGTGCAATTTCAGCACTGTGCTTTGATTTACACAATCAAATTTTTTCGCCAGTTTACACTCTATTATTGTTAGTTTATGTTGTTTTTTTATTTTAGAAAAATCCATTTCCTTATCTGCATTTTTTAGTAAAGAAACAAAAAGTCACAATACCGTGACTGAACAATACACAAATAACCCCGCACATAGGAAAAGACACTTATGAACGTTGGACTAGTTAATTGCCCTGGAAGCATTCTTGCTACACGGCCAACACCAACTTAGTGAATCCATCCGCTATATACAATAGTTGATAAATTAGACACATGTGGCAACTCTGGGTACTTAAAGAAACCCAAGAGTGCACATTGTGTCTAATTTATCAACATGTCGTTCTCAGAACCATTCAACTACAAACGCTATATACATCTTGTTTCGTGTATTGGATAGCTTCCTAACCAATTGGTCGGTGCTTTTTCGAAGAAGAAAAGAGAGAAAACGAAACTCCTTCTGAGATTCCATCCATCCACCATGGCAGAGGAACACCGTTTAACTGCACAGTTTCCGATGTAGGTAGTGGACCTACTGCAAGTATTGAAAAACAAATTAAGGAAAATGGTAGCTTTGTCCTGTGTGAAAAAGATGGATCTTACAAATCTAATATTATAGAATATTCCACTTGAACCGGATACCAGAATATATACATTTAACCTTACAGGATGTTAATGTGTATAAAGCTGCTATGTCATTTCCACAGGGCTCAGCAGGAGGCTTTACCGGTTTAAAGCCACAACACTTAAAACAAATGCTCAATCCAGCACTTGGTGATGTTTCAGAGAGGCTGCTTTCTGAACTCACTAAATTTTCCAGTGTGTGCCTAGTTGGCAGTGTCCCAGAGGCCATTAGACTCCTTCTCTTTGGTGCCTTATTGTGTGCCCTCCGGAAAAAGGATGGAGGAATCAGGCCCAATGCAGTGGGCAACACCCTTCGGCGCCTAGTCGCCAAGGCTATTTCAATGGTGAGTCAAGAGGCTGCTGCAATGTTAAACAAGAGTAATTACTCCTCCTTAGCAGGAAAATTAAGAGAAAAGCTGCACCCCACTTGTCCTACAAGTTGTGATATTATGACTTCTTGTATACAGCTAAACAAGGAAACAACTTTCTTGTGTTAAACCTGTGGCAATGTGAATAAGGAAGATGATATAAAGGGATACTGAACCTCGGCAGTTCTTTGTGCGGACGTGAACTGGTTTCTGCTCTTGGCAGGGCGACAAGCTAGGTTGAATTCAAATAGAGCGTGAACACACGTCACGATCTCCCGCTTATGAACACTTTTAACACTAGTTTTCCACTAGGAAAACTAGTGTTAAAAAGAAATACGAGTGTATAATTCACGGTATAATCCCAATAAAGTGTAAAAGTTTGTGTCACGGTATGCATCCAGCTATTATGAACAAAGGGACAAGAAATCACCCCATCGCGTAAAGACTGACCAAAGTGACTCCCTATCAACGAATGAGAACATAACTACGCATTTGTATCAGCCTACTTAAGACATCAGTACTGGGGTAACACCTCTACAACAAACTAGGGGAAATTGGGTCAGTTACAATACCCAGATAAGTCCAGCCATACCCACATTTAATTACGTTAGCTGCAGCTAATAGGTAGAGGTGAGATTTGACTGGAATTATCAATAGATTCCGTGACACGCGGGTGATTCACCCAAACCCAGGTGAGTATTACTACGCATTTCAAATGATAGTGAAATTCTGAGATATACGTTCCTTTGGGGCAAATTGTATAACCTGTCAATCAACAGCCATTGTAGAAACTGGAACGGCACCCCGAAGGGATTTCCAGGGAGAGGCTGCTGGACAACGTGCAGTTAAAGGATAAGAAACGCTTGTCTCATGTTTGTTTCATGCAAGAAACTGTAATCTAACCAGTTCTCCACAAATTGGTCATCTACAAACTGGATAGTGGACACACGCTGGTCCAAGAACTTGTAGGCAAGTTTACAACTAATAAAGAACTTATGGTCTTTCGACAAACTGTTAAATTAGATTTTGCCACGGAAGTGGCTAGTTTATTGTGCACCCCATATCCATCCTGTGGAAGGTAGCGCAAGAGCATATGAATACACAGAAGGCCTTGGAACTGGGCCCCAAAAGGGTTAACAGGTGTACATATGGATTTATACCTACATATCTACAGTTCACTTATCTGTTACAAGCAAATTTAGGAAATTTTCTTAGTATATCTGGTATCTTATTTTCATTAATAAGATATCCTGACATGTCACATAGGTTATTATACTGTCTATCTCTGTATTCCTCAACAAGTGGACAATTAATTAAGCACATAGTGTTCAAGACAGTGATCATATGCCTTATCACATAATTTGCATTTAGTTTGATCATCATCTGTGTGTCTCCCAAACTGCCAGAAGTACTTGTAACCAAGCCTAAGCCTGGCCACTACAACATCAGTCTGTTCACATTGCATGTTGCTCCATAAACATACTTATCTACATTCATGTTATCATAGTGGGTTATAGATCTACTCAGGCTTCTAACTACATTCGTATAACAATCATTTTCATTATTTACTTCTCTCTTAATATTATTCCTAATGCTAGACACAGTTATACCAAAGTTATATTCTACATTATTCTTCTGGGTACTCTTCTTGGCTAACATATCAACTTTATCATGAAGAAGTAATCCAGTGTGGGATGGGACTCATAGCAATTGTACATTAATTTCTTTGTCCCGGATTTTTGAGTATCTTTATAAAGACTAGAGTCAACAAAAAAAAATTGTACAGAACGGCGAGTTAGGGCCAGCTGTCTCTCATCACTGCATCTCAACAGTAAACGGGAGTCAGTGTGCTGCATCTCAATAACTGCACCCTTCAAGGGAGGTTCCTTGACGCTGGTGAGGGCTCTTGATCTAGGGAATTGGATCTATGCTCCGGTTCCCTGAATTGAGCCTTAATACCATCCACCTCCCCATGCGATGTATAATCCTATGAATTATCAACTCTGTAATAATCCCTTTTTCTTTCAAATTTTTACAAGTTTTAGATTAATCACGGAGTCTTAGTCATAAGTCTAGTTGTAGATTCAATATAAATCTTATATCATTTTACTCAGAAAATCTAGTTTGTAAAATTACTCTCATCCTATGATTACAGACATAGATCCTGATGTAAACTTTTTACAAAATGAATTACATGAACCAACCAGTAACTGTAATTACTACACAGCAAACCAAACAAAGACATTACTCAGTGTAAACAATAACATAACCATCTTTAACTACAATGTCAGATCCTTGAGCAAACTGAACATTAAAATGGTATAAAATACCGACAGGTTGTTAGGTAAGACACATATGCAACAGTTAGGTATCTTTATTATGAAACGTTTCGCCTACACAGTAGGCTTCTTCAGTCAAGTACAGAAAAGTTGATAGAAGCAGAAGATACTTGAAGACGATGTAATCAGTCCATCACCCTTAAAGTTTTGAGGTGGTCAGTCCCTCAGTCTGGAGAAGAGCATTGTTCCATAGTATGAAACAATATGGAGATGAAGTGACAGAATGGAGCTTTTTATAGCGCCAAGAGGTGAGACGTAGGCCACTAGGAGAGGTAAGAACTCAGATGTTGAAAGGTCAGGTCCCTCTCAAATCCAGCCGCTCTCACTAGTGGAAGTTGTCGAAGTTGATTGCAGGTCTGTACCAAGATACCCTTGTGTTGCAGTGCTCTTCGCACCTACTCCTAGGTTGAGGGACTGATTACCTCATCTTCTGTACATAGTTCTACTGTCTTCAAGTTATGTCCTAGAATTTGTATTGATAAAGCCACTGGATGGCGAAACGTCTACAATAAAGATACCCAGATGTTGCATATGTGTCTTAATCTCACAATGAGTAACTGCCTGTTGCTACCAGCAATATCTAAACCTGAACATCAAAATGGTATACAATACCGACAGGTTGTTAGGTAAGACACATATGCAACAGTTAGACAACTTTATTCCGAAACGTTTCGCCTACACAGTAGGCTTCTTCAGTCGAATACAGAAAATAGGCAGGAACAGTAGAGATGTGAAGACGATGTAATCAGTCCATCACCCTTGTAGTCGTAGAATTTGAGGTTGTCAGTCCCTCGGCCTGGAGAAGTTCAGTTCCATAGTCAGGAACTGAACTTCTCCAGGCCGAGGGACTGACAACCTCAAATTCTACGACTACAAGGGTGATGGACTGATTACATCGTCTTCACATCTCTACTGTTCCTGCCTATTTTCTGTATTCGACTGAAGAAGCCTACTGTGTAGGCGAAACGTTTCGGAATAAAGTTGTCTAACTGTTGCATATGTGTCTTACCTAACAATATCTAAACCTACAAGAATCACCGAGACAAGCATCTCCTTAATAGACCACATCTGGACAAACATTATATCCCCTTTAAAATCAGGCATAATCACAGACAACACTACAGACCACAACCCAACCTTTCTCATAACTAATCTGGGCAAACTACCACAAGACATTACTAAAGTAACCTTCAGACTACATAACGAGACAGCAGTTAACAACTTTATAGCAGCTATAAGAACATAAGAAAGGAGGAACACTGCAGCAGGCCTGTTCGCCCATACTAGGCAGGTCCTTTACAATTCATCCCACTAACAAAACATTTGCCCAACCCAATTTGCAATGAACATAAGAACATAAGAATGTAGAAACACTGCAGAAGGCCTACTAGCCCATACGAGGCAGGTCCTTATCAAAACGACATCTACCTAAAGCTACTCAAGAAATAACTCCCGTACCCCTTGACACCAATCAAACCCAGCCCCTCCCACTCATGAACATTAAAATGGTATAAAATACCGACAGATTGTTAGGTAAGACACATATGCAACAGTTAGGTATCTTTATTTCGAAACGTTTCGCCTACACAGTAGGCTTCTTCAGTCGAGTACAGAAAAGTTGATAGAAGCAGAAGATACTTGAAGACGATGTAATCAGTCCATCACCCTTAAAGTTTTGAGGTGGTCAGTCCCTCAGTCTGGAGAAGAGCATTGTTCCGTTGTCTGAAACAATATGAAGTTGAAGTGAAAGGATGGAGCCTTTATATAGTGCCAGGAGGTGAGACGTAGGTTGCTTTGGGAGGGCAGGTCCCTCTCAAACCCAGCCGTTCTCACTAGTAGAGGTCGAAGTTGATGGTCTGTACCAAGATTACCCTTGTGTTGGGAGTGTCTGACAGAATGAACATTAAAATGGTATAAAATACCGACAGATTGTTAGGTAAGACACATATGCAACAGTTAGGTATCTTTATTTCGAAACGTTTCGCCTACACAGTAGGCTTCTTCAGTCGAGTACAGAAAAGTTGATAGAAGCAGAAGATACTTGAAGACGATGTAATCAGTCCATCACCCTTAAAGTTTTGAGGTGGTCAGTCCCTCAGTCTGGAGAAGAGCATTGTTCCGTTGTCTGAAACAATATGAAGTTGAAGTGAAAGGATGGAGCCTTTATATAGTGCCAGGAGGTGAGACGTAGGTTGTTTTGGGAGGGCAGGTCCCTCTCAACCCAGCCGTTTTCACTAGTAGAGGTCGAAGTTGATGGTCTGTACCAAGATACCCTTGTGTTGCAGTGTCTGACAGAATGAACATTAAATGGTATAAAATACCGACAGATTGTTAGGTAAGACACATATGCAACAGTTTAGGTATCTTTAAATTTCGAAACTTTTCGCCTACACAGTAGGCTTCTTCAGTCGAGTCAGAAAAGTTGATAGAAGCAGAAGATATTTGAAGACGATGTAATCAGTCCTCCCCCTTAAAGTTTTGAGGGGGTCAGTCCCTCAGTCTGGGGAAGAGCATTGTTCCGTTGTCTGAAACAAAAAGAAGTTGAAGTGAAAGGTGGAGCCTTTATATAGTGCCAGGAGGTGAGACGTAGGTTGCCCTCCCAAAGCAACCTACGTCTCACCTCCTGGCACTATAAAGGCTCCATCCTTTCATTTCAACTTCATATTGTTTCAGACAACGGAACAATGCTCTTCTCCAGACTGAGGGACTGACCACCTCAAAACTTTAAGGGTGATGGACTGATTACATCGTCTTCAAGTATCTTCTGCTTCTATCAACTTTTCTGTACTCGACTGAAGAAGCCTACTGTGTGGGCGAAAACGTTTCGAAATAAAGATACCTAACTGTTCATATGTGTCTTACCTAACAATCTGTGGGTTATTTTATCCCATTTTAATGTTCATTCTGTCAGACACTGCAACACAAGGGTATCTTGGGTACAGACCATCAACTTCGACCTCTACTAGTGAGAACGGCTGGGTTTGAGAGGGCCCTGCCCTCCCAAAGCAACCTACGTCTCACCTCCTGGCACTATATAAAGGCTCCATCCTTTCACTTCAACTTCATATTGTTTCAGACAACGGAACAATGCTCTTCTCCAGACTGAGGGACTGACCACCTCAAAACTTTAAGGGTGATGGACTGATTACATCGTCTTCAAGTATCTTCTGCTTCTATCAACTTTTCTGTACTCGACTGAAGAAGCCTACTGTGTAGGCGAAACGTTTCGAAATAAAGATACCTAACTGTTGCATATGTGTCTTACCTAACCCTCCCACTCATATATTTGTCCAGTCTCTTCTTAAAGCTACCCAAGGTCCTAGCCTCTATCACCCCACTGGGAAGACTGTTCCACGCATCTACAACTCTGTTAGAAAACCAGTACTTACCTGTGTCCTTTCTAAATCTAAATTTATCCAACTTAAATCTATTATTCCTGGTTCTTACCTGGTTCGACACCCTCAGTACTTTATTAATGTCTCCCTTGTTTATGCCCGTCATCCACTTATACACCTCAATGATATCTCCCCTCATTCTACGCCTCTCCAGAAAGTGGAGATTTAAGGCTTTAAGTCTATCTTCATACGGGAGGTTCCTTACACAGTAAATCATTTTAGTTTATTCTTCTCTGTAATGTTCTCTAATGGTCTATGTCCATTCTGTAGTAAGGGGACCAAAACTGAGCAGTGGTGATGAATGGTTTGAAAAACCGACAAGTTGAAGATTGAGACACTTATGCAGCATATGGGAATCTTTATTCAGGAAACGTTTCGCCACACAGTGGCTTCATCAGCCCAATAAAAAGGGGAAGGCCGTAAGGAGAGGAGGAGAATGAGGTAATCAGTTAAACCCGGGATCGATGTATTGTCCATCAATCTTGAGAATGTACAGCAGGGGCCTAAAGTGGTTATATACTGTAGTGAGGTGACGTGAAGCAGGTGGAGGGGGGGTCTTTGGGGTCCCACCACTAGTCAAAGTAGGTCTTCGTCCAAAAGGTTGAACAAGTTTGAAAAAATTCTTTGAAAAACAAGATCCCACGATGCTGAGTGTCTGACAGTTGTGAAAAGGGTTTAAAAAAACCGAAATTGAAAAATTGAGACCTTAGCAGCATAGGGGAATCTTTATTCAGGAAAGTTTCGCCACAGAGGGGCTTCATCATCCAAAAAAAGGGGAAGGCGTAAGGAGAGGAGGGAAGGGAGGTAATCAGCCCCTAACCTGGAGTCGTGTTTCAGTCCATAAATCGTAGAATGTCAGAGGGGGCCGTAGACGGGCTTTATCTGTAGTGAGGTGACGTAAACAGGGGGGGCGGGGTCTAGGGGTACCATCCACTGTCGAAGTAGGTCTTCGCCCCAAAGGTTGAAAAAGTGTAAGAATTCTTGTAACAAGATCCCACGATGCGCAGTGTCGACAGTTGTATAAAGGGTTTAAAAAACCCGAAAGTTAGATTGAGACATTATGCAGCATATGGGAATCTTTTATTCGGAAACGTTCCCCACCATGGCTTCATCAGCCCCAATCAAAGAGGAAGGCGTAAGGAGAGGGGGGAAATGGGGTAATCACCCCCTAAACCGGGGTTCGAGTATTCAGCCCATCAATCTTGTAGAATGTCAGCATGGGGCCGTAGACGTGGCTTATAACTTATGGGGTGACGTGAAGCGGGGAGGCGGGGTCATAGGGTACCACCACTAGTCGAATAGGTCTTCGTCCAAAGGTTGAAAAGTGTTGAAAAATTTTTTGTAACAAATTCCACGTGCTGCGTGTCGGGACGTTTGTGAAGGTTTAAAAAAACCGACAATTGAAGATTGGGGACACTTATGCAGCTATGGGAATTTTTATTCGGGAAAAAGTTTCGCCACCATGGCTTCATCGCCCAATACAAAGGGAAGGCGTAAGGAGGGGAGGAGAATGAGGTAATCAGTCCCTCAACCTGGAGTCGATGTGTTCATTTTCCACATTCTTGTAGAATGTACAGCAGGGGGGCCGTAGACGTGGCTTATATACTGTAGTGAGGTGACTGAAGCAGGGGGAGGGGGGGGGATAGTGGTACCTCCACTAGTCGAAGTAGGTCATTCTCCTCCTCTCCTTACGCCTTTCTTTGTATTGGACTGATGAACCCCTTTTGGGCGAAACGCCGAATAAAGATTCCCCTATGGCAAAAGGTCTCATCTTAAACTTGTGGGTTTTTTCAAACCATTCATCAAAAACTGTCAGCACTGCAGCATCGGGGGATTTTGTTACAAAAAATTTCTTCAACACTTTTCAACCTTTGGACGAAGACCTACTTCGACTAGTGGATGGTACCACTTGACCCCCCCCCCTCCACCTGTTTTTCACGCACCTCATCTAAAAAACCACGTCAGGGCCCCCATGCTGTACATTCTACAAGATTGATGGACTGAACACATCACCCCCGGGTTGAGGGACTGATTACCTCTTCTCCTCCTCTCCTTACGCTTTCCTCTTTGTATTGGACTGTGAAGCCACTGGGGGGGGCGAAATTTTCCCGAATAAAGTTTCCCCATATGCTGCATAAGTGTCTCAATTTTCAACTTGTCGGTTTTTCAAACCTTTCATCACAACTGCAGACACTGCAGCATCGTGGGATTTGTTAAAAAGAATTCTTAAACACTTGTTCAACCCTTTTGGGGCGAAACCTACTTCGCTAGTGGATGGTCCCACATGACCCCGCCTCCCCCTGCTTCCCACCTCACTACGTATATAAGCCACGTCTACGGCCCCATATGCGAAATTCAAAAGATTGAGGCCGAACACATCGACTCCAGGTTTGGGGATGTTACCTCATTCTCCTCCTTCCTTACGCCTTCCTCTTTGTATTGGACTGATGAAGCCACTGTGTGGCGAAACGTTTCCTGAATAAAGATTCCCATATGCTGCATAAGTGTCTCAATCTTCAACTTGTCGGTTTTTCAAACCATTCATCACAACTGTCAGACACTGCAGCATCGTGGGATCTTGTTACAAAGAATTCTTCAACACTTGTTCAACCTTTGGACGAAGACCTACTTCGACTAGTGGATGGTACCACTATGACCCCGCCTCCACCTGCTTCACGTCACCTCACTACAGTATATAAGCCACGTCTACGGCCCCATGCTGTACATTCTACAAGATTGATGGACTGAACACATCGACTCCAGGTTGAGGGACTGATTACCTCATTCTCCTCCTCTCCTTACGCCTTCCTCTTTGTATTGGACTGATGAAGCCACTGTGTGGCGAAACGTTTCCTGAATAAAGATTCCCATATGCTGCATAAGTGTCTCAATCTTCAAAACTGAGCAGCATAATCTAAATGAGGCCTCACTAGTGATGTATAGAGCTGTAAAATAACTTTTGGACTTCTGTTACTTATACTTCTTGAGATAAATCCAAGTAATCTGTTGGCCTTGTTGCGCACACTAAGGCACTGCTGTCTTGGCTTTAGATTTCTTCTTACCATGACTCCCAAGTCTTTTTCACATTCTGTATGACCAAGCTCTACTTCACCTAGATTATAGCTTCGAGGGTTATTTTCATTACCAAGGGCAAGTACCTTACACTTATCCACATTAAACTTCATCTGCCATTTTTCAGACCAAGACATTAGTTTGTTCAAATCGTCCTGGAGTTCATTGATATCCTCCTCAGAGTGAATTATACGGCCTTATCTTTGTATCATCAGCAAACTTACTCATGTCACAAGTAATCCCTTCATCAAGGTCATTAATGTAAATTATGAACAGGAGAGGGCCTAAAACTGATCCTTGTGGAACGCCACTAGTGACTAATCCCCATTCAGATTTCACTCCATTAATTGTAACTCTCTGCTTTCTATTGGTAAGCCATGCCTCAATCCATGCTAGAAACTTTACCTCCTATACCATGAGCTGCCACTTTTCTTAAGAGTCTCTTGTGAGGTACTCTGTCGAAGGCTTTACTAAAATCCAAATAAACAATATCATATTCCTTATCACTGTCAACTGCCTCAAATGTTCTATTGAAGAACGTCAGTATGTTTGTCAGCAGGAACGACCTCTCGTGAATCCATGCTGAGATTCATTTATCAAGTTATGCTCTTCAAGGTGACTTCTGATAATGTCAGCTATAATTGATTCTAATAACTTGCCCACTATAGATGTCAGGCTTATGGACGGTAATTTGAAGGAGTGGACTTATCCCCTGATTTGAATATAGGAACCACATTAGCCATCTTCCACAACTCTGGCACAACACTGGTAAGGATGGACGCATTGAATACACTCGTTAATGGCTGACCTAAGCTCCATCTTGCATTCCTTAAGTACCCTTGAAAACAACTCATCGGGTCCCGGGGACTTATTTTGTTTCAGTTTGTCTATCTGTTTAATAACCATGTCCCTCGTGACAGTAATATTAGTTAACTTAAATTCATCAGGAACTAAATAATTGTTAATTACTGGAATCTCATTTACATCTTCCTGTGTAAAAACTGACAGAAAGTAGTCATTAAATAAGGAACACATTTCCAGTTCATTATCCGTCAGCTGTCCATTCCCAGTTTTCAGAGGTCCTACTTTTTCCTTCACCTTCGTCCTATACACTTGAAAGAACCCCTTTGGATTAGTCTTTGATTCATTAGCAACTCTAATTTCATAGTCACGTTTAGCCTTTCTAATTGCCTTTTTTACTTCTCTTTAAGCTGAACATATTGGTCAGTAAGGTTAACCTCTCCTCTTCTGATGCGCCTATAAATTCCCCTTTTCTCCACTAATAGATGTTTTAGCCTCCTGTTAACCCATTTGGGATCGTTATTATTAGACCTAATTTCTCTCTGGGGAATGTATATACTCTGGGCACTGTGTACATTATTAAGAAAACAATCATAAAAGCAGATCCCTTCATATTCATAAGTATGATTATCGTCAATAAAATCATTAGCTAGATAACCCCAATCAAGATTAGACAGATGTTCCCTAGTCCATTATAATCGGCAGAACGAAAATCAGGGATTTTTACTGTATTATCATTATTCTTGCATTCCCAATTAATGCTAAAAGTGATGGATTTGTGATCACTTGCGCCAAGCTCTTCAGTGATCTCCAGATTATTCACGAGTGTTTCCTTATTTGACAAGACTAGGTCTAGCAAATTATTTACCCCTGGTAGGCTCAGTTACCCTCTGTTTCAGAAAACAGTCCTGAACTGTTTCCATAAAGTCACTGGACTCTAGATTACCTGTCAAAGAATTCCAGTCAATTTGGCTAAAGTTAAAGTCCCCTACTATGACTATGTTACTGTGTCCAGAAGCCCTAACAATTTCGTCCCAAAGAAGTCTCCCTCTATCGTGATCCAAGCCTGGAGGTCGGTATATTACACCTAGAATTAGTTTTTTCTTGACCCTCCACGAACTCTACCCAAACAGACTCTGTTACTGCTCCATCTATTTTTATACCTGTTTTTATGCAACAATTAATATTTTCTCGAACATACAATGCAACTCCTCCCCCCTTCCCATTAGATCTATCCACATTGAACAACTTAAATCCCTGAATATTACACTCAGCAGTCATATCCCGACTCTTTAAATCATACCACGTTTCAGTTAATGCAATGATATCAAAGTTCCCAGCACATGCTACCAAACGTAGTTCATTAATTTTATTTCTTGCACTTCGACTGTTAGCATAAAACACCTTCATATGTTTTTTCTTCTCCTCCTAGTCATCTTTCTAGTCAATTTCTGAAATTATCATTACCCAGAGTTACTCCATGACAGTTACTATTAAGATTCTTAATATCAGAGCATAAGTCAATATATCCATACTCATTATTTATCATTTCTAAACCCATACCTCTAACTAATCCTAGTTTAAAGTCCTAACAACCCCCTCAACTGAGTTAGCAAGAAAACCCACACCTGCCCTGGATAAGTGAACCCCATCCCTGGAATACATGTCATTTCGGCCATAGAAGTTGTCCCAGTTGTCAATGAATGGTACTGCATTATCCTTACAGTGTTTATCCAGCCAACAATTAATACCAATTGCTCTGGACAACCATTCATTACCAACACCTCTTCTTGGCAAAATCCCACATATAACAGGGCGCCCCCCCTTCTTCCTAATTATGTCTATAGCTGTCCTGAACTTTCTAACTAAATCCCACTTCTACGCTTGCCTACATCATTGCCTCCAGCACTGAGGCAAATAATAGCATTGATCCCATTACCGTTCATGATGTTGTCAAGCCGGCTAACAATGTCCTCCATCCCAGCCCCAGGAAAGCATACCCTTTGTCTCCTACTCCTGTCCTTCAAGCAGAATGCCCTATCCATGTATCTAACCTGGCTATCCCCAACAACAACAATATTCTTACCTTCCTTGTTGTCGTTCGTCGTGACGATCCCAGTAGTCGACTCACATTCGTCGGGTAGCACCGAGAATGCGTTGGAGGTTTCCACAGGAGTTTCCACAGCAGTCTCTTTCTAAATGCTACCCAAGAAATAAGCTCTGATGTGAAAGTCCCACTCAAATCCAACCCCTCCCACTCATGTACTTATCCAACCTAAATTTGAAACTACCCAAAGTCCTAGCCTCAATAACCCAACTAGGTAGACTGTTCCACTCATCAACTACCCTATTTCCAAACCAATACTTTCCTATGTCCTTTCTAAATCTAAACTTGTCTAATTTAAATCCATTACTGCGGGTTCTCTCTTGGAGAGACATCCTCAAGACCTTATTAATATCCCCTTTATTAATACCTATCTTCCACGTATACACTTCGATCAGGTCTCCCCTCATTCTTCGTCTAACAAGTGAATGTAACTTAAGAGTCTTCAATCTTTCTTCATAAGGAAGATTTCTAATGCTATGTATTAATTTAGTCATCCTACGCTGAATGTTTTCTAACGAATTTATGTCCATTCTGTAATATAGAGACCAGAACTGAGCTGCATAATCTAGGTGAGGCCTTACTAATGATGTATAAAGCTGCAGTATGACCTCTGGACTTCTGTTGCTTACACATGAATAACATCGATTGGCAAAATGAGCTTGAAACATATACAGATACGAATGAATGTATAAATAATTTTCTAAAAAACGCCCAATGCCTCTATAACAAACATTGTCCCAGACAAACTAAACAGATCACAGCAAAGAGACTGAATAATCCCTGGCTAACACCAAGCATCCTCAAATCCATTAACACAAAGCACAAATATGAAAAACGGTATAGAATGGGTCAAATAACTAGAGAACAGTCGAGAAATTACTCGTCAGCACTTACCAGCCTGATAAGAAGGTCAAAAAAATTGTATTATGAAAATAGATTACATAACATCAAAGGTGATATGAAAAAAAACTGGAAAACTCTATCTGAAATTCTTTGAACCAAAAAGTTATCCAAAAACAAAGCAATCAAACTAACAAAATCAGATGAACCCCTACTCACTCCAACCGAAACAGCAGACTTAATATTTTTTTCTCCACCATAGGAAAAAATCTAGCAAACAAATTACCAAGCACAAACGCCCGTCCATCAGACTACCTCACAGGAGCCTACCCAAATACGCTATTCCTAGCCCCAACCAAACCCCCACTGAATTTACACTCATCATAAACACCCTTAAAAACAAGGCAGGAGACATAAACAACTTGCCTGCTTTTATGTACAAAAAAGCTTCTCAAGTATTGTCACCAATCATTGCAACGCTCTTTAACAAATCCATTGAATCATCTACCTTCCCAACAATCCTCAAAATAGCGAGGGTCACTCCGATCCATAAAGGAGGTGACCAAGCTGACTTGAATAACTATAGACCAATATCTAACTTACCTCTGCTCTCTAAAATCTTTGAAAAATTAATTCATAGACGGATCTATTCCTACCTCGTCTTACACAACATATTAAACCCTTGTCATTTTGGATTCAGGAATAATAAAAGCACAAATGATGCTATCATACACATGCTAGAACTAATATATACCGCACTTGAAAAGAAAGAAGTCCCGCTGGGCATTTTCATTGATTTACGTAAAGCTTTCGATACAGTCGACCATGAACTGCTGTACTCAAAATTAATGCACTATGATATCAGAGGCCACTCCCTCAACTGTGTATGCAAATGTGTATGTGTATGCAAATGATGCAAACTCCTCCACCCAACCAATCACAGTAGGAGTCCCACAAGGAAGCGTCCTTGGACCACTCCTCTTCTCATCTACATCAATGATCTACCGAATGCATCACAGCTACTCAAACCCATATTATTTGCAGATGACACTACAATTGTATTTTCCCACCCAAACACAGTCATACTAGCAAACACAGTCAATGCTGAATTGCAGAAAATATCTGCCTGGATGATGACTAACAAACTTACCCTGAACACTGATAAAACCTGTTTCATTCAGTTTGGAAACAAAGCTGCAAATGATCCAATTAACATAACGCTAAATGGATCATCAGTCACAAGACTCACAGAGGGAAAATTCCTAGGTATCCACCCTTTACAGTAGCCTTAAGTTCCGGACACACATACAACAAATCACCAAGAAAATCTCCAAGACTGTAGAACATACTATCAAAGATAAGGTACTACGTTCCACAATCAGCTCTCCTGGCACTGTACCATTCACCATTACCCTTATCTTACATATGGAATTTGTGCATGGGGAATTTACAAAATCCCCAAACACCTAAAACTCCTAATAACCCAGCAAAAAGGCAGCAGTAAGAATGATAACAAATTCCCACTCCCCCCAGTATACTCCACCAATTTTCAAGGGCTGAATCTGCTTACCATTAAGAACATCCATACTTATTTATGTACCTACTACATACACAGAACAATACACGCAAATTAAACCCTCCACTCAAACTTCTCCTCACCAACCTAAACAGGCACATGACCACAACCAAGACACACATCTCTTTTGATATACCTCGTGTCCATATCCCCACTGTGTAAAAACTCTATGTACATAAAAGGGGCCCCCAAAAAATGGAATTCAATACCAGAAGATATTAAAGTAACACAGTCTGAAAATCAATTTAAGACTCTTTTCAAAAGCCACTTAATCACCCCAGACTAAAGCTAAATACTCAGTACACATTTACTCACCTATGTTCTCCCACATCATAACTGAAACAATCACATTGAACCTTTTATCCATTGTTGACAGGAATATAATTGAATCATTGTTTTTCACAAAAGCATTTTAGAATATAAATACGTATATCTTTGTATTATACAAATTTTGATTCATTTATAATTAATATTCTACTGTACAACTATGAAATAATTACTTTCCTACTGTACAACTATGAAATAATTACTTTCCTACTGTACAACTAGGATATACTACTTCTTAGTATTAAGTAGAATGTAAGACAATAATGTTAAGTTGGCCCATAATGCCAAGGCATAATAAAGGCTCTCTTTGCATTGCATCCCACTATTGTATATACACAATCTCAATGTACTGTGCGAAGACATTAAATAAATAAATAAATAAATAAATAAATAAATAAATAAATAAATAAATAACTGCAGCTCACCCGTCCCTCAGCGCACATCATAGAAAACGGGGCACCCAGCACTGCTCACCCAGTCTCACCGCACAGCAACTCACCCACTGTGAACCACCAGACAAAAACTGTATTCTTAGACCAGATTGCCTGAATGTGTACGTTCTCTACACACACAATTATGAGACTGTGTCTCATAATTGTCTCTTATAAATTTTACAGGAAGTTTTATATTAAGTCATATTCATTAGAAGTGAAATTTATATATATGTATGTATAATGAATATACATGTGTGATGTATTGTTTATTTGAATTTTAGTAAAGCCTTCGACAGAGTACCTCACAAGAGACTCTTAAGAAAAGTGGCAGCTCATGGTATAGGAGGTAAAGTTCTAGCATGGATTGAGGCATGGCTTACCAATAGAAAGCAGAGAGTTACCATTAATGGAGTGAAATCTGAATGGGGATTAGTCACTAGTGGCGTTCCACAAGGATCAGTTTTAGGCCCTCTCCTGTTCATAATTTACATTAATGACATTGATGAAGGGATTACTAGTGACATGAGTAAGTTTGCTGATGATACAAAGATAGGCCGTATAATTCACTCTGAGGAGGATATCAATGAACTCCAGGACGATTTGAACAAATTAATGTCTTGGTCTGAAAAATGGCAGATGAAGTTTAATGTGGATAAGTGTAAGGTACTTGCCCTTGGTAATGAAAATAACCCTCGAAGCTATAATCTAGGTGAAGTAGAGCTTGGTCATACAGAATGTGAAAAAGACTTCGGAGTTCATGGTAAGCAGAAATCTAAAGCAAGACAGCAGTGCCTTAGTGTGCGCAACAAGGCCAACAGATTACTTGGATTTATCTCAAGAAGTATAAGTAACAGAAGTCCAAAAGTTATTTTACAGCTCTATACATCACTAGTGAGGCCTCATTTAGATTATGCTGCTCAGTTTTGGTCCCCTTACTACAGGATGGACATAGACTCATTAGAGAACATACAGAGAAGAATGACTAAAATGATTTACTGTGTAAGGAACCTCCCGTATGAAGATAGACTTAAAGCCTTAAATCTCCACTCTCTGGAGAGGCGTAGAATGAGGGGAGATATCACTGAAGTGTATAAGTGGATGACGGGCATAAACAAGGGAGACATTAATAAAGTACTGAGGGTGTCGAACCAGGTAAGAACCAGGAATAATGGATTTAAGTTGGATAAATTTAGATTTAGAAAGGACATAGGTAAGTACTGGTTTTCTAACAGAGTTGTAGATGCGTGGAACAGTCTTCCCAGTGGGGTGATAGAGGCTAGGACCTTGGGTAGCTTTAGGTAGATGTCGTTTTGATAAGGACCTGCCTCGTATGGGCCAGTAGGCCTTCTGCAGTGTTCCTACATTCTTATGTTCTTATGTTCTTATGTTATGTGTATAGCGTCTTAACAAAAGGGCAACTCAGCAGTATTCCAAGCTGAAACAACATCACTAGCTAGGCTATCATGAACCTGGATCTAAATTCCACAACTAAAAGCAACAGTTGCATCACTAAAAGCAGCTAAGGTCAAGTTGGCACTTCAATTAGACTAACAGACACTGTTAGTCTAATTGATTTAATCATTAGAAGTGATTATTATCACTGTTTTGTGTAAAATATAGTAAGTAAATATGATATTCATTTACTTAAAACAGCAGGAGGCCACATGATATGTGGTCCAATTCCCTCTCAAAGTGGGAAAGAAGCTGATATTGATTCAGTGGAAAATGTACTAGTTACGAGAATAACCGCTGATCATGTACCACAGCAAAAATTATCATTACTGGAAGAAATGAATGAACCAGTTGATAAGTTGTGGGATTTAGATGCGATAGGTATTGATGTAAATAAACCAAGCCCACAAGAGTCTCAGACTTATAACCAATATTTGGACACTGTCAAGTATAAAGATGGACAGTATTGGGTTAGGTTACCATGGAAATTAAATCTACCACATCTGCCTAGCAATTATCACATGGCTTTCGGACAAATGAAAACACAAATATACGAGCTCAGGAAGAATCCAGAGCTACTGACTGTATATTGAGGAAGTAGTCGAAGACAAGTTGAAGACAGAAGTTCATTATCTCCCGCACCATGGAGTCAGAAAAGATTCTGAAACCACTCCATTACGTGCTGTATATAATGGTAGCGCAAGTGCAAATAAAGATACAGCAAGTCTTAATGACTGTCTGATGAGGACCATCACTAACTGAGAAGCTTGGAGACGTGCTTATGAAATTTCGTCCAAATCCACATGCCTACACAGCTGATATTTCCAAAGCTTTCGTAATAGTAGCCCTACAAGAAATAGACAGAGAGTATACTCGAAGTACTACCGTCCTGCCAGATGACTGTGAAACAAAAACCTGTAACTGTTTTGCATGATGGTAGGATTGCTGGTTTTCTTTTTCTGTCTCATAAACACGCTAGATAACAGGGATATCTTGCTACTCCTACTTACACTTTGGTCACACTTCACAGACACGCACATGCATAATATATATATACATACATCTAGGTTTTTCTCCTTATTCTAAATAGCTCTTGTTCTTTTTTATTTCTTCTATTGTCCATGGGGAAGTGGAAAAGAATCTTTCCTCCGTAAGCCATGCGTGTGTATGAGGCGCTAAAAAAGCGGGAGCAATGGGTAGTAACCCCCTTCTCCTGTATACATTTACTAAAAAAGAGAAGAAGAAAAAATTTATAAAACTGGGTTGTTTAAAAGGGCGGGGGGTTGGGG
>NC_069471.1:28891159-28929495 GCF_026875155.1 Cherax quadricarinatus | reverse complement strand
TGTACACCGTGTACGTTAGGCCCATATTGGAGTATGCGGCACCAGTTTGGAAACCCACACCTAGCCAAGCACGTGAAGAAACTAGAGAAAGTGCAAAGGTTTGCAACAAGACTAGTCCAGAGCTAAGAGTATGTCCTACGAGGAGAGGTTAAGGGAAATCAACCTGACGACACTGGAGGACAGGAGAGATAGGGGGGACATGATAACGCACATACAAATACTGAGAGGAATTGACAAGGTGGACAAAGAAAGGATGTTCCAGAGATTGGACACAGTAACAAGGGGGCACAGTTGGAAGTTGAAGACACAGATGAATCACAGGATGTTAGGAAGTATTTCTTCAGCCACAGAGTAGTCAGTAAGTGGAATAGTTTGGGAAGCGATGTAGTGGAGGCAGGATCCATACATAGCTTTAAGCAGAGGTATGATAAAGCTCACGGTTCAGGGAGAGTGACCTAGTAAAGACCAGTGAAGAGGCGGGGCCAGGAGCTTGGACTCGACCCCTGCAACATCAACTAGGTGAGTACACCCCACACACAACACACACACACACACACACACACACACACACAACACAACACACAAAACACCAACACCACACACACAACAACACAACACACACACACACAACACTCACACACACACACACACACACACACACACCCACCACACCACCACACACACCACACCACACACACACACACACACACCCACACACACACACACACACCCCACACACACACACAAAAACCCCACAACCACACACACAACACACACACACAACACCCCACACAAACACACACACACACACACACACACCCCACACAACACACCAACAACACACACCACACACAACACACCCCAACACACACCCCCACACACACAACACACACACACACACACCACACACACACACACACACACACACACACCACAACACACACACACACACACACACACACACACACACCACACACACACAACACACCACACACAACCAACACACACAACCACACACACACACACACACACAACACACCACACACACACACACACACACACACACAACACACACACACACACACACAACACACCACACACTCCACCAAACACAACACACACACAACACACCACACAAACACACCACACCACACACAACACCCACACACACACACAACACACACACAACAACACAACACAACACACACACACAACACCACACACACACACACACACACACACACACACACACACAAACACACACACACACACAACACACAACACCACCACACACACACACAACACACACCACACACACACCACACACACACACACCACACATACCACACACAACACACCCCACCAACACACACACACACACACACCACACACACACACAACACAACCAGCACCAACCACACACACACCACACACACACACACAACACCACACACACACACACACCACCACACACACCGCAACACACACACACACACACCACACAACCACACACCAAACACACCCACACACACACCACACACACACACACACACAACACACACACACAACACACGCAACACCCACCCACCACCACAACACACACACACACACACAACACACACACACACCACACACCACACAACACACCACACCACCACACACAACACACACACACACACACACACACACACCACACACACACACACAACACACACACACACGCAACACCACACACACACACACACACACACACACACACACACACACACACACACACACACACACACACACACACAACACACGCAACACACACACACAACACACACACACACACAACACACACACCACACACACAACACACACACACACACACACGCGAGGGGAGGATGAACCAAAGATTGGACCTTGTGTTCACCCTGGGCAGCTCAGACATTGAGGACATCAAGTATGAGAGTCCCCTAGGAGCTAGCGACCACGTGGTTCTGTGCTTTGAATACATAGTAGAGCTGCAAGTGGAGAGAATAAACAGGAGTGGAATGGGAAAAGCCTGACTAAAAGAGGGGACTACATAGGGTTGAAGAACTTCCTGCGGGAGGTCCAGTGGGACAGAGAACTGGCAGGAAGCCAGTAAATGAAATGATGGAATATGTAGCAAACAAAATGCAAGGAGGCAGTGGAAAGGTTCATTCCCAAGGGCAACAGTAACAACGGGAAGACCAGAACAAGCCCCTGGTTTACCCGACGGTGTAAGGAGGCAAAAACAAAGTGCAATAGAGAATGGAAAAAGTACAGAAGGCAGAGAGAACACACGAAAATAGGGAGATCAGTCGCAGAGCCAGGAATGAGTACGCACAGGTAAGGAGGGAGGCCCAGCGACAGTATGAAAATGACATAGCATCGAGAATCAAGAACTGACCCGAAACTGTTGTATAGCCACATCAGGAGGAAGACAACAGTCAAAGACCAGGTGATCAGATTAAGGACAGAAGGTGGAGAATCACAAGAAATGATCAGGAGGTATGTGAGAGCTGAAACAGGAGATTTAAGGAAGTTTTTACAGTAGATGACAGGAAGGGCTGTGGGAAGACAGCACAGAAGGGAAACATCAAGAGGGAATATACAACAAGTGTTGGATGACATACGAACAACTGAGGAGGAGGTGAAGAAGCTCTTAAGTGACCTTGACACCTCAAAGGCGATGGGACCGGACAACATCTCCCCATGGGTCCTTAGAGAAGGAGCAGAGATGCTGTGTGTGCCTCTAACCACAATCTTCAACCATCCCTTGAAACTGGGCAACTACCTGAGAAATGGAAGACAGCTAATGTAGTCCCCATATTTAAGAAAGGAAACAGAAACGAGGCACTAAACTACAGACCTGTGTCTCTGACATGTATTGTGTGCAAAGTCATGGAGAAGATTATCAGGAGGAGAGTGGTCGAACACTTGGAAAGGAACAAGATTATAAATGAAAACCGCATGGGATTCATGGAAGGCAAATCTTGTATCACAAACCTCCTGGAGTTTTATGACAAGGTAACAGAAGTAAGACACGGAGAGAGGGTTGGGTAGATGCGTTTTCCTAGACTGCAGGAAGGCCTTTGACACAGTTCCCCACAAGAGATTAGTGCAGAAGCTGGAGGATCAGGCACACGTAAAAGGAAGGGCACTGCAATGGATAAGGGAATACCTGACAGGGAGGCACAGCAACGAGTCATGGTACGTGAAGAGGTATCACAGTGGGCGCTGTTACGAGCGGGGTCCCACAGGGGTCAGTTCTAGGACCCAGTGCTATTTTTGATATATGTGAACGACATGATGGAAGGAATAGACTCTGAAGTTCCCTGTTCGCAGATGACGTGAAGTTGATGAGAAGAATTAAATCGGACGAGGATGAGGCAGGACTGCAAAGAGACCTGGAGAGGCTGGACATGTGGTCCAGTAACTGGCTCCTCGAATTCAATCCAGCCAAATGCAAAGTCATGAAGATTGGGGAGGGGCAAAGAAGACCGCCAGACAGAATATAGGCTAGGTGGACAAAGACTACAGACCTCACTCAGGGAGAAAGACCTTGGGGTGACCATAACACCGAGCACATCACCGGAGGCCACACATCAACCAAATAACCGCTGCAGCATACGGGCGCCTGGCAAACCTGAGAATAGCGTTCCGATACCTAATAAGGAATCGTTCAAGACACTGTACACTTGTGTATGTTAGACCCATACTGGAGTATGCAGCACCAGTCTGGAACCCACACCTGGTCAAGCACGTCAAGAAGTTAGAGAAAGTACAAAGGTTTGCAACAAGGCTAGTCCCAGAGTCAAGGGAATGTTGTTACGAGGAAAGGTTAAGGGAAATCGGACTGACGACACTGGAGGACAGAAGGGTCAGGGGAGACATGATAACGACATTACAAGATACTGCGGGGAATAGACAAGGTGGACAGAGATAGGATGTTCCAGAGAGGGGACACAGGGACAAGGGGTCACAACTGGAAGCTGAAGACTCAGACGAGTCACAGGGACGTTAGGAAGTATTTCTTCAGTCATAGAGTTGTCAGCAAGTGGAATAGCCTAGCAAGTGAAGTAGTGGAGGCAGGAACCATACATAGTTTTAAGAAGAGGTATGACAAAGCTCAGGAAGCAGAGAGAGAGGATCCAGTAGCGATCAGTGAAGAGGCGGGGCCAGGAGCTGAGTCTCGACCCCTGCAAACACAATTAGGTGAGTACAATTAGGTGAGTACACGCACACACACACACACACACAGTCCCAGACAATAACTTTCACTTGTTCCCAGAACCAGACGAGGATGTGGTAACTGGTCACTGTGGTAACTGGTCACTGTGGTAACTGGTCACTGTGGTAACTGGTCACTGTGGTAACTGGTCACTGTAGTAACTGGTCACTGTAGTAACTGGTCACTGTAGTAACTGGTCACTGTAGTTACTGGTCACTGTGGTAACTGGTCACTGTAGTAACTGGTCACTGTGGTAACTGGTCACTGTGGTAACTGGTCACTGTGGTAACTGGTCACTGTGGTAACTGGTCACTGTAGTAACTGGTCACTGTAGTTACTGGTCACTGTAGTAACTGGTCACGGTGGTAACTGGTCACTGTGGTAACTGGTCACTGTGGTAACTTGTCACTGTGGTAACTGGTCACTGTAGTAACTGGTCACTGTAGTTACTGGTCACTGTAGTAACTGGTCACTGTGGTAACTGGTCACTGTAGTAACTGGTCACTGTAGTAACTGGTCACTGTAGTAACTGGTCACTGTAGTAACTGGTCACTGTAGTAACTGGTCACTGTGGTAACTGGTCACTGTGGTAACTGGTCGCTGTGGTAACTGGTCGCTGTGATAACTGGTCACTGTAGTAACTGGTCACTGTAGTAAACTGGTCACTGTAGTAACTGGTCACTGTGGTAACTGGTCACTGTAGTAACTGGTCACTGTAGTAACTGGTCACTGTGGTAACTGGTCACTGTAGTAACTGGTCACTGTGGTAAACTGGTCACTGTAGTAACTGGTCACTGTGGTAACTGGTCACTGTAGTAACTGGTCACTGTAGTAACTGGTCACTGTAGTAACTGGTCACTGTGGTAACTGGTCACTGTAGTAACTGGTCACTGTAGTAACTGGTCACTGTAGTAACTGGTCACTGTAGTAACTGGTCACTGTAGTAACTGGTCACTGTAGTAACTGGTCACTGTGGTAACTGGTCACTGTAGTAATGGTCACTGTAGTAACTGGTCACTGTAGTAACTGGTCACATGTAGTAACTGGTCACTGTAGTAACTGGTCACTGTGGTAAACTGGTCACTGTAGTAAATGGTCACTGTAGTAACTGGTCACTGTAGTAACTGGTCACTGTAGTAACTGGTCACTGTGGTAATGGTCATTGTAGTAACTGGTCACTGTAGTAACTGGTCACTGTAGTAAACTGGTCACTGTAGTAAACTGGTCACTGTAGTAACTGGTCACTGTGGTAACTGGTCACTGTGGTAACTGGTCACTGTAGTAACTGGTCACTGTAGTAACTGGTCACTGTGGTAACTGGTCACTGTGGTAACTGGTCACTGTGGTAACTGGTCACTGTAGTAACTGGTCACTGTAGTAACTGGTCACTGTAGTAAAATGGTCACTGTGGTAACTGGTCACTGTAGTAACTGGTCACTGTAGTAACTGGTCACTGTAGTAACTGGTCATTGTAGTAACTGGTCACTGTAGTAACTGGTCACTGTAGTAACTGGTCACTGTGGTAACTGGTCACTGTAGTAACTGGTCACTGTGGTAACTGGTCACTGTGGTAATGTCACTGTGTATAACTGGTCACTGTAGTAACTGGTCACTGTAGTAACTGGCCACTGTGGTAACTGGTCACTGTGGTAACTGGTCACTGTGGTAACTGGTCACTGTAGTAACTGGTCACTGTGGTAACTGGTCACTGTGGTAACTGGTCACTGTAGTAACTGGTCACTGTAGTAACTGGTCACTGTAGTAACTGGCCACTGTGGTAACTGGTCACTGTAGTAACTGGTCACTGTAGTAACTGGTCACTGCAGTAACTGGTCACTGTAGTAACTGGTCACTGTAGTAACTGGTCACTGTAGTAATGGTCACTGGTAGTAAACTGGTCACTGTGGTAACTGGTCACTGTAGTAACTGGTCACTGTAGTAACTGGTCACTGTAGTAATGGTCACTGTGGTAATGGTCACTGTAGTAACTGGTCACTGTAGTAACTGGTCACTGTAGTAAATGGTCACTGTGGTAACTGGTCACTGTAGTAACTGGTCACTGTAGTAACTGGTCACTGTGGTAACTGGTCACTGTAGTAACTGGTCACTGTGGTAACTGGTCACTGTGGTAACTGGTGACTGTGGTAACTGGTGACTGTAGTAACTGGTCACTGTAGTAACAGGTCACTGTAGTAACTGGTCACTGTAGTAACTGGTCACTGTAGTAACTGGTCACTGTGGTAACTGGTCACTGTAGTAACTGGTCACTGTGGTAACTGGTCACTGTAGTAACTGGTCACTGTGGTAACTGGTCACTGTGGTAACTGGTCACTGTAGTAACTGGTCACTGTGGTAACTGGTCACTGTAGTAACTGGTCACTGTAGTAACTGGTCACTGTAGTAACTGGTCACTGTAGTAACTGGTCACTGTAGCTACTCCTGTAATAAAAACATCTGACAACAACACACAAGTAACCAGGACACAGGAGACAGAAACTCTCAACCTCGTTTCGCTCATTTTTCAATCGTTTAGTCACTCAGCTCACACACTGAGGTCCTGGGTTCGATCCCCTTTACGGGGATCAAGATACCTGCTGTCCATGTTCACCAATCAGTAAGTAGGTACCTTTGCGTTAGTTATCTTACACCTGTTGTCCGTGTTCACCTACTGGTAAGTAGGTACCTGGATGTTAGTAACTTCAGAAATGTCGTAAATCTTGAAATAGCAGTAAGTAGGTACTTGGGTGTTAGTTATCTTACACCTGTTGTCCATGTTTACCTAGTAGTAAGTAGGTACCTCTGTGTTAATTACATCTGCTGTCAGTGTTCACCTAGCGGCAAGTAGGCACCTGATTATTATGTTCCTTACACCTGCTCTCAATTTTCACAAGAAGTAAGTAGGTACCTGGGTGTTAGTTACCTAATCTCATGCTGTCAGTGTTCGCCTAGCAGTAAGTAGGTATCTGGTGTTATTTTACCTTATACTGCTTCCCATGTTCACCTAACAGTAAATAGGTTCCTGGGTGTTACTTATCCTACACCTGCGATCAATGTTCAACTAGCTGTAGTAGGTACCTGTGTGTTATCTATTCCTCTTGTCAGTGTTCACCTAGCAGTAAGTAGGTACCTGGATGTTAGTTAATCTCACACATGTTGTAAAACTTCACCTTCCAGTAAGTAGTACATGTTTACCTATCAGTAAGTAGTATATGTGTGTTACGTACCTTACACCTACAGTTAGTGTTCACTAACAGGAAGTAGGTACCTGGGCGGTAGTTTTCTTACACCTGATATCTATGTTCACCTAGCAGTAAGTAGGTACCTGGATGTTAGTAACTTTACACCTGTTGTAACTCTTCACCTAGCAGTAAGTACGTAGGTACGTACGTGTTAGCCATCTTACGCCTGCTGTCACTGTTCACCTAGCACGAAGTAGGTACCTGGGTTTTAGTTACCTTACACGTGCTGTCGGTGTTCACCTAGCAGGAAGTAGGTACCTGGATGTTACCTTACAACCGCTCTAAGTGTTCACCTAGCAGTAAGTAGGTACTTGGGTGTTAGCTAATACCTGCTGTCCATGTTCATCTAGCAGTAAGTAGGTACCTGTGTGTTAGTTACTTCTGCTGTCTGTGTTCATCTAGCTTTAAGTAGGTACCTGGTTATTAGATACCTAACATCTGCTCTTCATTTTCACCTAGCAGTAAGTAGGTATCTGGGTGTTAGTCACCTTACACCTGCTAAGTTCACCTACCAGTAAGTAGGTTCCTGGTTGTTATCCTACATCTGCGGTCAGTGTTCACCTAGCAATAACTAGGCACCAGGGTTTAGTTACCTTGCACCTGGTGTCGGTGTTCATCTAGTAGTAAGTAGGTACCTGGGTGTTAGTTATGTTGCACCTGCTCCCAGTGTTCACCTAGCAGTAAGTAGGTACCTGTGTGTTATCTTATTCCTGCAGTCAGTGTTCACCTAGCAGTAAGTAGGTACCAGGGTGTTAGTTACCTTGCACCTGATGTCGGTGATCACCTAGTAGTAAGTAGGTACCAGGGTGTTAGTTACCTTGCACCGGCTATCGGTGTTCATCTAGTAGTAAGTAGGTTCCTGGGTGTTATTTACCTTACATCTGCTGTGAGTGTTCACCTAGCAGTAAGTAGGTACCTGTGCATTAGTTACCTTATACCTACTGTCCATATTCACCAAGTAGTTAGGTACCTGTGTGTTAGTTACATCTGCTGTCAGTGTTCACCTAGCAGCAAGTAGGTACCTGGGTATTAGTTACCCTACACATGCTCTTGGTATTCACCTAGCAGTAAGTAGGTATATAGGCGTTACCTTGCTCCTGTTGTTAGTTTGCACTCACAATAAGTAGGTACCTGGGTGTTAGTTACTTTATACCTACTGTCCATGTTCACCTAGCTGTCTGTGTTCATCGAGCTGCAAGTAGGTACCTTACACCTGCTCTCCTTTTTCACCTAACAGCAGTAGGTATCTGGGTGTTAGTCACCTTACACCTGCTCTCTAAGTTCACCTAATAGTACGTAGGTTCCTTATCCTACACCTACTGTCAGTGTTCAACTAGCAGTAAGTAGGTACCTGTGTGTTAACTTATTTCTGCTGTCAGTGTTCACCTAACAGTAAGTAGGTACCAGGGTGTTAATTACCTTGCACCTGCTGTCAGTGTTCACCTAACAGTAAGTAGGTACCAGGGTGTTAGTTACCTTGCACCTGCCGTCAGTGTTCATGTAGCAGTAAGTAGGAACTGGGGCGTTAGTTTCCATATACAGGTTTCCGTGTTCACCTATCAGTAAGTAGGTTATTAGTTGCCTTACACATACTGCCAGTGATCACCTAGCAGTAAGTAGGTATGTAATATATTTGTGTAGTATATCGTAGTTAGTATGAGTTATATATGTAAGGTACCTACCTAGTTAGGTTACTTCGAGCGACGGATCTCCAAGGAACACAAACAATACCTTTGTGTTCATGGTTATGTAGCAGTAAGTAGGTTCCTGGTTGTTATTTTCCTTATACCTGCTGTCAGTGTTCACTTAGCATTAGGTATGTACCAGGGTGTTAGCTACATTACACCAGCTGTCAGTGTTTATGTAGCAGTAAGTAGGTACCTGAGTGTTAGTCACCTTACACCTGCTTTCACTGTTCACTTAGCAGTAAGTAGGTACCTGAGTATTAGTCACCTTGCAACTGTTGTGCGTGTTCACCTAACAGTAAGTAGGTACCTGAGTGTTAGTCAACTTATACCTGCTTTCACTGTTCATCTAACAGTAAAATAGGTACCTGGTTGTTAGCAGACTGGTTTGGGAGGCATCCTGGGGACATAACAAGTACCTTTCTGTATAGTATTATGTCATAGGTGTCAGCTATGGTCTGTATAAGTTAAATCGTGTCCTTCTAAAAATATTATAGTAGTAGTAGCTTAATGATAATAATAATAATAATAATAATAATAATAATAATAATAATAATAATAATAATAAATAATAATAATAATAATAATAATAATAATAATAATAATAATAATAATAATAATTATTATTATTATTATTATTATTATTATATTATTATATTATTAAATATAGGGTATGGGGACTGGGAGAGGATCAAGAGAGGAAAAACATAAGAATGGAGGAACACTGAAGAAGGCCTACTGGCCCATACAAGGCAGGTCCTTATCAAAACGACCTCTACCCAAAGCTACCCAAGAATTTACTCTCGTACCCACGACACCAATTAAACCCAGCCCCTCCTATTCATATATTTGTCCAGTCTCTTCTTAAAGTTACCCAAGGTCCTAGCCTCGATCACCCTACACGGATCACTGTTCCACGCATCCACCACTCTGATAACCAGTATTTATCTATGTCCTTTCTAAATCTAAATTTATCCAACTTACATCCATTATTTCTGGTTCTCACCTGGTTCGACACCCTCAGTACTTTATTAATATCTCCTTTGTTTATGCCCGTCATCCACTTATACACTTCAATGATGTCTCCCCTCATTCTACGCCTCTCCAGAGTGAACATTAAAATGGTATAAAATACCGACAGGTTGTTAGGTAAGACACATATACCTAACTGTTGCATATGTGTCTTACCTAACAACCTGTCGGTATTTTATACCATTTTAATGTTCAATCTGTCAGACACTGCAACACAAGGGTATCTTGGTACAGACCTGCAATCAACTTCGACAACCTCTACTAGTGAGAACGGCTGGATTTGAGAGGGACCTGACCTCCCAAAGTGACCTACGTCTCACCTCCTGGCGCTATAAAAAGCTCCATCCTGTCACTTCAACTCCATATTGTTCCAGACTATGGAACAATACTCTTCTCCAGACTGAGGGACTGACCACCTCAAAACTTTAAGGGTGATGGACTGATTACATCGTCTTCAAGTATCTTCTGCTTCTATCAACTTTTCTGTACTCGACTGAAGAAGCCTACTGTGTAGGCGAAACGTTTCATAATAAAGATACCTAACTGTTGCATATGTGTCTTACCTAACAGTCTCTCCAGAGAGTGGAGATTTAAGGGTTTAAGTCTATCTTCATACGGGAGGTTCCTTACACAGTAAATCATTTTAGTCATTCTTCTCTGTATGTTCTCTAATGAGTCTATGTCCATCCTGTAGTAAGGAGACCAAAACTGAGCAGCATAATCTAAATGAGGCCTCACTAGTGATGTATAGAGCTGTAAAATAACTTCTGGACTTCTGTTACTTATACTTCTTGAGATGAATCCAAGTAATCTTGAGATAAATCCAAGTAATCTTGAGATAAATCCAAGTAATCTTGAGATAAATCCAAGTAATCTTGAGATAAATCCAAGTAATCTTGAGATAAATCCAAGTAATCTTGAGATAAATCCAAGTAATCTTGAGATAAATCCAAGTAATCTTGAGATAAATCCAAGTAATCTTGAGATAAATCCAAGTAATCTTGAGATAAATCCAAGTAATCTTGAGATAAATCCAAGTAATCTTGAGATAAATCCAAGTAATCTTGAGATAAATCCAAGTAATCTTGAGATAAATCCAAGTAATCTTGAGATAAATCCAAGTAATCTTGAGATAAATCCAAGTAATCTTGAGATAAATCCAAGTAATCTTGAGATAAATCCAAGTAATCTTGACATAAATCCAAGTAATCTTGACATAAATCCAAGTAATTTGAGATAAATCCAAGTAATCTTGAGATAAATCCAAGTAATCTTGAGATAAATCCAAGTAATCTTGAGATAAATCCAAGTAACCTTGAGATAAATCCAAGAAATCTTGAGATAAATCCAAGTAATCTTGAGATAAATCCAAGTAATCTTGAGATAAATCCAAGTAATCATTGACATAAATCCAAGTAATCTTGAGATAAATCCAAGTAATCTTGAGATAAATCCAAGTAATCTTGAGATAAATCCAAGTAATCTTGAGATAAATCCAAGTAATCTTGAGATAAATCCAAGTAATCTTGAGATAAATCCAAGTAACCTTGAGATAAATCCAAGTAATCTTGAGATAAATCCAAGTAATCTTGAGATAAATCCAAGTAACCTTGAGATAAATCCAAGTAATCTTGAGATAAATCCAAGTAATCTTGAGATAAAATCCAAGTAATCTTGAGATAAATCCAAGTAATCTTGAGATAAATCCAAGTAACCTTGAGATAAATCCAAGTAATCTTGAGATAAATCCAAGTAATCTTGAGATAAATCCAAGTAATCTTGAGATAAATCCAAGTAATCTTGAGATAAATCCAAGTAACCTTGAGATAAATCAAGAAATCTTGAGATAAATCCAAGTAATCTTGAGATAAATCCAAAGTAATCTTGAGATAAATCCAAGTAATCTTGACATAAATCCAAGTAATCTTGAGATAAATCCAAGTAATCTTGAGATAAATCCAAGTAATCTTGAGATAAATCCAAGTAATCTTGAGATAAATCCAAGTAATCTTGAGATAAATCCAAGTAATCTTGAGATAAATCCAAGTAACCTTGAGATAAATATCCAAGTAATCTTGAGATAAATCCAAGTAATCTTGAGATAAATCCAAGTAATCTTGAGATAAATCCAAGTAATCTTGAGATAAATCCAAGTAATCTTGAGATAAATCCAAGTAATCTTGAGATGAATCCAAGTAATCTTGAGATAAATCCAAGTAATCTTGAGATAAATCCAAGTAATCTTGAGATAAATCCAAGTAATCTTGAGATAAATCCAAGTAATCTTGAGATAAATCCAAGTAATCTTGAGATAAATGCAAGTAATCTTGAGATAAATCCAAGTAATCTTGAGATAAATCCAAGTAATCTTGAGATAAATCCAAGAAATCTTGAGATAAATCCAAGAAATCTTGAGATAAATCCAAGAAATCTTGAGATAAATCCAAGTAATCTTGAGATAAATCCAAGTACTCTGTTAGCCTTGCTGCGCACACTAAGGCACTGTTGTCTTGGATTTAGATTTCTGCTGACCATGACTCCCAAGTCTTTTTCACATTCTGTGTTTGTACGCTCGTGTGCATGTGTCTGTGCGTGCGCCCTTGCGTGTGTACGTGTGTGTGCACGCTCGTGTGGGTGTATGACCCACTTAACATTTGTATTTATAAGTCATTACAATTGTGACCAGATCTACCTGGAGTTCATTACCTTTGTAACTAGCTTAACCTTGGAGTCCAGTCCCTGGACCCATTATGTACCTCTGTAATCTTTTGACTACCACCCACAGGATGGGTATGGGGTGACTACCACCCACAGGATGGGTATGGGGTGACTACCACCCACAGGATGGGTATGGGGTGACTACCACCCACAGGATGGGTATGGGGTGACTACCACCCACAGGACGGGTATGGGGTGACTACCACCCAAAAGGACGGGTATGGGGTGACTACCACCCACAGGATGGGTATGGGGTGACTACCACCCACAGGATGGGTATGGGGTGACTACCACCCACAGGATGGGTAGGTGGTGACTACCACCCACAGGATGGTATGGGGTGACTACACCCACAGGATGGGTATGGGGTGACTACCACCCACAGGATGGGTATGGGGTGACTACCACCCACAGGATGGGTATGGGGTGACTACCACCCACAGGATGGGTATGGGGTGACTACTACCCACTGGATGGGTATGGGGTGACTACCACCCACAGGACGGGTATGGGGTGACTACCACCCACAGGATGGGTATGGGGTGACTACCACCCACAGGATGGGTATGGGGTGACTACCACCCACAGGATGGGTATGGTGTGACTACCACCCACAGGATGGGTATGTGTACGAATGGTATATAATACCGACAAGATGAGATTAAGACACATGTGCAACATCTGGGTATCTTTATTGTAGACGTTTCGCCCTCCAGTGGCTTTATCAATACAAACTCCAGGACATAACTTGAAGACAGAACTATGTACAGAAGATGAGGTAATCAGTCCCTCAACCTTGGAGTTGGTGTTGACAGCACCGTGGTTGTGAAGATTCTGGACCAGAGGCAAGAATGTTGCTGTTTTTATACTGGTGGAAGATGGACAGCATAGTTACTGGTGGGCGGGAATCCTCAGTCGAAGTAGGTCCTACCCGAGGCATGGGTTATTGGTGGAAGTAGTCCTAACCATGCCTCGGTAGGACCTACTTCGACTGAGGATTCCCGCCCACCAGTAACTATGCTGTCCATCTTCCACCAGTATAAAAACAGCAACATTCTTGCCTCTGGTCCAGAATCTTCACAACCACGGTGCTGTCAACACCAACTCCAAGGTTGAGGGACTGATTACCTCATCTTCTGTACATAGTTCTGTCTTCAAGTTATGTCCTGGAGTTTGTATTGATAAAGCCACTGGAGGGCGAAACGTCTACAATAAAGATACCCAGATGTTGCACATGTGTCTAATTTTTCGACTAGCCTTACACTTATCCACATTGAACTTCATCTGCCATTTTTCAGACCAAGACATTAATTTGTCCAAATCGTCCTGGAGTTCATTGATATCCTCCTCAGAGTGAATTATACGGCCTATCTTTGTATCATCAACAAACTTACTCATGTCACTCGTAATCCCTTCATCAAGGTCATTAATGTAAATTATGAACAAGAGAGGGCCTAAAACTGATCCTTGTGGAACGCCACTAGTGACTAATCCCCATTCAGATTTCACTCCATTAATGGTAACTCTCTGCTTTCTATTGGTAAGCCTTTATCCATGCTAGAACTTTACCTCCTATACCATGAGCTGCCACTTTTCTTAAGAGTCTCTTGTCAGGTACTCTGTCGAAGGCTTTACTAAAATCCAAATAAACAATATCATATTCCTTATCACTGTCAACTGCCTCAAATGTTCTATTGAAGAACGTCAGTAAGTTTGTCAGTCAGGAACGACCTCTCGTGAACCCATGAAGAACGTCAGTAAGTTTGTCAGGCAGGAACCACCTCTCGTGAACCATGAAGAACGTCAGTAAGTTTGTCAGGCAGGAACGACCTCTCGTGAACCCATGCTGAGATTCTTTATCAATTTAAATGCTCTTAAAGGTGACTTCTGATAATGTCAGCTATAATTGATTCTAAAAAACTTGCCCACATAGATGTCAGGCTTTTTGGGACGGAAAGTTTGAAGGAGTGGATTTATCCCCTGATTTGAATATAGGAACCCCACATTAGCCATCTTCCACATCTCTGGCACAACACTGGTAAGGATGGACGCATTGAATACACTCGTTAATGGCTGACTAAGCTCCATCTTGCATTCCTTAAGTACCCTTGAAAAACAACTCATCGGCCCCGGGGACTTTTTTTGTTTCAGTTTTGTCTATCTGTTTAATAACCATGTCCCTCGTGACAGTAATATTATTTTAACTTAAATTCATCAGGAACTAAATAATTGTTAATTACTGGAATCTCATTTACACTTCCTGTGTAAAACTGACAAAAAATAGTCATTAAATAAGGAACACATTTCCAGTTCATTATCCGTCAGCGTCCTTTTCAGTTCTCAGCGGTGATAGTAGTAGTGGTAGTAGTAGTGGTATAGCAGTAATAGTAGTAATACCTGTAGTAGTAGTAGTATAGAAGTGGTACTGAAAGTATAGGGGGTGTAGTAGCAAATTAGTAGTAGTAGAGGTAGTGGCAGTAGTAGTAGTTAAGTGGTAGTAGTGGGGGTAGCAGTAGTTTGTAGTGGTAGTAGTAGTTTGTAGTAGTAGCATTAGTAGTAGCAGCAGTAGTAGTAGTGGTGGTAGTAGTTGTGGTGGTATTAGAATAGCATTAGTAGTAACAGTAGTAATAGTAGTAGTGGTAGTAGTTGTAGTGGTAGTAGTAGTTGTAGTAGTAGCATTAGTAGTAGCGCAGTAGTAGTAGTGGTGGTAGTATTGTGGGGGTAAAGTAGTAGCATTAGTAGTACAGGGGGTAGTATAGTGGTGGTAGTAGTTGTAGACTTGGGGTTTCCCTCTAAGGACAAGAGGGGGGGGGACTTCAGGAGACCTACTGTCCCACATACGGGGAAGGAAGGAACTGCAGGACAGAATACACTTAGGCAGAAAAATGGTAAACAAAGACAGCAATTAGGTAGAAAATAGGATATGAGAAGAGATAGTGAGAGAAGAAAGGATTATGTTGAGGTACGAGTGTTGGGAAGTCTGGAGCATTTGACAATGTTGGGAGGAAGGAAGGTGTTTACATAGACAAAGCCAGGATTAAGCCAGGACTAAGCCAGGGGTAGGACAGAACTAAGACAAGACTAAGCCATGACTGTGCCAGAACTAAGACAGGACCAAGCCAGGACTAAACCAGGACTAAGCCAGGACTAAGCCAGGACTAAGCCAAAACTAAGCCAGGACTAAGACATGACTAAGCATGGGCGAAGCCATGATTAAGTCAGGACTAAGCCATGACTAAGCCGGGAATAAACCAATACTAAGGCAGGACTAAGACATGGCTAAACCAGGACTAAGCCATGACTATGCCGGAACTAAGCCAGGACTAAGACAGGACTAAGCCAAGACTAAGATAGGACTGAGACATGACTAATCCAGGACTAAACAAGGGTGAAGCCAAGATTAAGTCAGGACTAAACCATGACTAAGCCGGGACTAAGCCAGGGATAGGACAGACTAAGACAAGACTAAGCCATGACTGTGCCAGGACTAAGACAGGACTAAGCCAGGACTAAGACAAGACTAAAACAGGACTAAAACAGGACTAAGACATAACTATGCCACTATATCTGTAACACGTAGGGAGTCACTGGTCAGAGAAATAGCAAACATCGAACTTAAGCTAAAGGAATCTTATAGGAGTCAGGAATCGCAGGAAGAACTAAAAGCCATAAATGAAATCGAAAGAAACCCAAAGTATTTCTTTTCTTAAGCCAAATCAAAGTCGAGAACAACGTCCAGTATTGGGCCCCTACTTAAACAAGATGGGTCCTACACAGATGACAGCAAGGAAATGAGTGAGCTACTCAAGTCCCAATATGACTCAGTTTTTTAGCAAGCCGCTAACCAGGCTGAGAGTCGAAGATCAAAATGAATTTTTTATGAGAGAGCCACAAAATTTGGTTAACACAAGCCTATCCGATGTTATCCTGACGCCAAATGACTTCGAACAGGCGATAAATGACATGGCCATGCACTCTGCCCCAGGGCCAGACTCATGGAACTCTGTGTTCATCAAGAACTGCAAGAAGCCCCTATCACGAGCCTTTTCCATCCTATGGAGAGGGAGCATGGACACGGGGGTCGTCCCACAGTTACTAAAAACAACAGACATAGCCCCACTCCACAAAGGTGGCAGTAAAGCAACAGCAAAGAACTACAGACCAATAGCACTAACATCCCATATCATAAAAATCTTTGAAAGGGTCCTAAGAAGCAAGATCACCACCCATCTAGAAACCCATCAGTTACACAACCCAGGGCAACATGGGTTTAGAACAGGTCGCTCCTGTCTGTCTCAACTACTGATCACTATGACAAGGTCCTAAATGCACTAGAAGACAAAAAAATGCAGATGTAATATATACAGACTTTGCAAAAGCCTTCGACAAGTGTGACCATGGCGTAATAGCGCATGAAGATTGAGACACTTATGCAACATGATGTTGCAGTGTCTGACATCTCTCAGACACTGCAACATCATGGGATCTTGATACAAAGGATTCTTCAACACTTGTTCAACCTTTGGACGAAGACCTACTTCGAGTAGTGGATGGTACCACTATGACCCCGCCTCCTCCTGCTTACACTAGTGGATGGTACCACTATGACCCCGCCTCCTCCTGCTTACACTAGTGGATGGTACCACTATGACCCCGCCTCCTCCTGCTTACACTAGTGGATGGTACCACTATGACCCCGCCTCCTCCTGCTTACACTAGTGGATGGTACCACTATGACCCCGCCTCCTCCTGCTTACACTAGTAGATGGTACCACTATGACCCCGCCTCCTCCTGCTTACACTAGTGGATGGTACCACTATGACCCCGCCTCCTCCTGCTTACACTAGTGGATGGTACCACTATGACTCCGCCTCCTCCTGCTTACACTAGTGGATGGTACCACTATGACCCCGCCTCCTCCTGCTCACACTAGTGGATGGTACCACTATGACCCCGCCTCCTCCTGCTTACACTAGTGGATGGTACCACTATGACCCCGCCTCCTCCTGCTTACACTAGTGGATGGTACCACTATGACCCCGCCTCCTCCTGCTTACACTAGTGGATGGTACCACTATGACCCCGCCTCCTCCTGCTTACACTAGTGGATGGTACCACTATAACCCCGCCTCTGGCTCCGCTATGTGGATGACATCTTTGCTCTGTGGCCTCATGACTCCAGTCTCTTCCAACCTTCCCTTGAAGCTCTTAATAATCTTGCCCCTTCCATTAAGTTTAAAGCTGAATGGGAATCTAATTCCTTGCTTCCTTTCCTTGATGTCCATGTCCACCGCTCAGATACAGGTGTTTCCTTTTCCGTTTACCGTAAACCTATGCACAGTGGCATGTACATTCACTACTTTTCCTATCATGCTTCCCCTGTCAAGAAAAGTTTTCTTATCTCCCTCTTTCTCCGTGGCCTCCGCATCTGTGATCCTCGGTTCCTTCCAGCAGAAATTTCCACGCTTCATAATTCGTTCTCCCCGTCTTGGCTACCCTTTCCCATTTCATAGACTCTGCCCTCTCACGTGCTAAACGCAATTTCTTCTCTCCCAAACTCTCTACTCATGGGAACTCTTCTATCCTCTGCCTTCCCTACATTTCCGGTCTTTCTAATCTCAACAATTCTCTCCGTCCCTTAGACATCAAGCTTACCTTCCGCCAGACTAACACTCTTCGCACTAATCTCGTTCTTACCTCTCCTCCCTCTACAGATGTTCCTGGTGTCTACTCTATTTCTTGCTCCTCCTGTCCTCTTCAATACTTTGGAGAAACTGGTCGATCTCTTTCTGACAGACTTAGGGAGCACAAAAATAGTGTTAGGCTTGCCGACACTAACAATGCTCTTTTCTGTCACGTCAGAGATCATAGCCATCCTATTGACTGGTCTTCTGCTAAAACTGTCTTACCTACTTCCAACTCGAACAGTCGCCGTTTAGTTGAATCCTCTCTAATACACAACTTTCCTTGTATGAACCTTAGCCCTGGCTTCGTCTCTGTAGATGCCTTCCTCTCCCACTACATTGTAAAATGCTCCAAACTTCAGAACACCCGTGACTTAACCTGAATCCTCATTTTTTCTTTCTTTTTTCTCTTCCTCTTCCCCTTTCCTCTTTCCTTTTCTCCTCTGGGTTGTCTTTCTCTCTCCTGTCTCGTGTTTCTGTTCCTTCTTTATTTTATTTCACCACTTCCCCTTTCACGCACCTCGGTGCGCTTGCTCTCCCTCTGTGGGCATCTAGCTCTCTTGCAGTGCTCCCCTTCCTTTGTTTTTGACTGGCTCGTCTTCCTCATTTCCCACTTCTACCACTACCACTACTACTACCACTTCTTCTACTACTACTACTACAACTACTGATGAAATTAAGACACATGTGCGGCGTCTGGTTGTCTTTGTTTGGACGTTTCGCCATCCAGTGGCTGGCTGGATGGCGAAACGTCTACGATGGGGATGCCCGGGTGTTGTACATGTGTCTTAATTTCATCTTGTCGGTATTATATACAATTCTTGTACTACTACTACTACTACTACTACTACTACTACTACTACTACTACTACTACTACTACTACTACTACTACTACTACTACTACTACTACCACCACTACCTCCACCTCTTCCTGCCTATATATAACCGTCCTGCTCCACCTCTGTTAGTGTGACTTTGTCAATGGTCCAAGTCGGACCGAAACGTCGTCGTAAGCTTCTCTCTTTTATGTGCGGGTTATTTGTGTATGAACCCCCGCCTCCTCCTGCTTACACTAGTGGATGGTACCACTATGACCCCGCCTCCTCCTGCTTACACTAGTGGATGGTACCACTATGACCCCGCCTCCTCCTGCTTACACTAGTGGATGGTACCACTATGACCCCGCCTCCTCCTGCTTACACTAGTGGATGGTACCACTATGACCCTGCCTCCTCCTGCTTACACTAGTGGATGGTACCACTATGACCCCACCTCCTCCTGCTTACACTAGTGGATGGTACCACTATGACCCCCTCCTCCTGCTTACACTAGTGGATGGTTGCTACGAACGCAGCCAGTTGGTCCCTGGGTTACAGTGTCTTTCCTAACTTACTAAGACATTTAGCACGTCTTGGGCATCACTCGTAGAGGAAAGTAATTTTCTTGGTATGTATTATTAACAACCACAATAACTACCAAAATCCTCTATTCTGCACTATGAGTACAACACTTATCTCACTCCTCAATAAGACATCACAGTACTAGGTCAAGTATTTACAAATGGCTGTGAGTGAGTCAGGAAATATCAGTGCATGTGCATGCACTGGCGTTGCTTAAATCTTGAACACCACATGATAGAGCTCTTACATAGAGTTCACTCTACAATGAACCCTCTTGCACTACAGAGGCTTGCTCACTTGGCTTCACTTTCTCTAAAAGCTTCTCAACCGCCTTCTCCAACCGAGGTATGTCTTAGTAGTAAGTTCCCGAAAGTTCCTGGGTTTTTCTAGGGAGGCGAATGGTGGTTTAGAGGTGGATACTTCCCTCGACCCTTCCTGGGATACTTCCCTCGACCCTTCCTGGGATACTTCCCTCGACCCTTCCTGGGATACTTCCCTCGACCCTTCCTGGGATACTTCCCTCGACCCTTCCTGGGATACTTCCCTCGACCCTTCCTGGGATACTTCCCTCGACCCTTCCTGGTCCAGAGGAAGGTATCAACTGAACTCTGTGAGGCTTTACCAGCCCACTTTGACTCGGTCGGAGCAGGGGTTGAGCAGCTCAAAACACCTACTGGTGCTTGGCCAGGTCACCAGCAGGGGTTGAGCAGCTCAAAACACCTACTGGTGCTTGGCCAGGTCACCAGCAGGTGTTGAGCAGCTCAAAACACCTACTGGTGCTTGGCCAGGTCACCAGCAGGGGTTGAGCAGCTCAAAACACCTACTGGTGCTTGCCAGGTCACCAGCAGGGGTTGAGCAGCTCAAAACACCTACTGATGCTTGGCAGGTCACCAGCAGGGGTTGAGCAGCTCAAAACACCTACTGATGCTTGGCCAGGTCACCAGCAGGGGTTGAGCAGCTCAAAACACCTACTGATGCTTGACCAGGTCACCAGCAGGGGTTGAGCAGCTCAAAACACCTACTGGTGCTTGACCAGTCACCAGCAGGGGTTGAGCAGCTCAAAACACCTACTGGTGCTTGACCAGGTCACCAGCAGGGGTTGAGCAGCCTCAAAACACCTACTGTGCTTGGCCAGGTCACCAGCAGGGGTTAGCAGCTCAAAACACCTACTGGTGCTTGGCCAGGTCACCAGCAGGGGTTGAGCAGCTCAAAACACCTACTGGTGCTTGGTCAGGTCACCAGCAGGGTTTGAGCAGCTCAAAACACCTACTGGTGCTTGGCCAGGTCACCAGCAGGGGTTGAGCAGCTCAAAACACCTACTGATGCTTGACAAGGTCACCAGCAGGGGTTGAGCAGCTCAAAACACCTACTGGTGCTTGGCCAGGTCACCAGCAGGGTTGAGCAGCTCAAAACACCTACTGATGCTTGACCAGGTCACCAGCAGGGTTGAGCAGCTCAAAACACCTACTGGTGCTTGCCAGGTCACCAGCAGGGGTTGAGGCAGCTCAAAACACCTACTGATGCTTGACCAGGTCACCAGCAGGGGTTGAGCAGCTCAAAACACCTACTGGTGCTTGGCCAGGTCACCAGCAGGGGTTGAGCAGCTCAAAACACCTACTGGTGCTTGGCCAGGTCACCAGCAGGGGTTGAGCAGCTCAAAACACCTACTGGTGCTTGGTCAGGTCACCAGCAGGGGTTGAGCAGCTCAAAACACCTACTGGTGCTTGGCCAGGTCACCAGCAGGGGTTGAGCAGCTCAAAACACCTACTGGTGCTTGCCAGGTCACCAGCAGGGGTTGAGCAGCTCAAAACACCTACTGGTGCTTGGCCAGGTCACCAGCAGGGGTTGAGCAGCTCAAAACACCTACTGATGTCTGACCAGGTCACCAGCAGGGGTTTGAGCAGCTCAAAACACCTACTGGTGCTTGGCCAGGTCACCAGCAGGGGTTGAACAGCTCAAAACACCTACTGGTGCTTGGCCAGGTCACCAGCAGGGGTTGAGCAGCTCAAAACACCTACTGGTGCTTGGCCAGGTCACCAGCAGGGGTTGAGCAGCTCAAAACACCTACTGGTGCTTGGCCAGGTCACCAGCAGGGGTTGAGCAGCTCAAAACACCTACTGGTGCTTGGTCAGGTCACCAGCAGGGGTTGAGCAGCTCAAAACACCTACTGGTGCTTGGCCAGGTCACCAGCAGGGTTTTGAGCAGCTCAAAACACCTACTGATGCTTGACCAGGTCACCAGCAGGGGTTGAGCAGCTCAAAACACCTACTGGTGCTTGCCAGGTCACCAGCAGGGGTTGAGCAGCTCAAAACACCTACTGGTGCTTGGGCCAGGTCCACCAGCAGGGGTTGAGCAGCTCAAAACACCTACTGGTGCTTGCCAGGTCACCAGCAGGGGTTGAGCAGCTCAAAACACCTACTGGTGCTTGGCCAGGTCACCAGCAGGGGTTGAGCAGCTCAAAACACCTACTGGTGCTTGGTCAGGTCACCAGCAGGGGTTGAGCAGCTCAAAACACCTACTGGTGCTTGGCCAGGTCACCAGCAGGGGTTCAGCAGCTCAAAACACCTACTGAATGCTTGACCAGGTCACCAGCAGGGGTTGAGCAGCTCAAAACACCTATGGTGCTTGGCCAGGTCACCAGCAGGGGTTGAGCAGCTCAAAACACCTACTGGTGCTTGGCCAGGTCACCAGCAGGGGTTGAGCAGCTCAAAACACCTACTGATGCTTGACCAGGTCACCAGCAGGGGTTGAGCAGCTCAAAACACCTACTGGTGCTTGGCCAGGTCACCAGCAGGGGTTGAGCAGCTCAAAACACCTACTGGTGCTTGGCCAGGTCACCAGCAGGGGTTGAGCAGCTCAAAACACCTACTGGTGCTTGGTCAGGTCACCAGCAGGGGTTTGAGCAGCTCAAAACACCTACTGGTGCTTGGCCAGGTCACCAGCAGGGTTGAGCAGCTCAAAACACCTACTGGTGCTTGGCCAGGTCACCAGCAGGGTTGAGCAGCTCAAAAACACCTACTGATGCTTGGCCAGGTCACCAGCAGGGGTTGAGCAGCTCAAAACACCTACTGATGCTTGACCAGGTCACCAGCAGGGGTTGAGCAGCTCAAAACACCTACTGGTGCTTGGCCAGGTCACCAGCAGGGGTTGAGCAGCTCAAAACACCTACTGATGCTTGACCAGGTCACCAGCAGGGGTTGAGCAGCTCAAAACACCTACTGGTGCTTGGCCAGGTCACCAGCAGGGGTTGAGCAGCTCAAAACACCTACTGGTGCTTGGCCAGGTCACCAGCAGTTTGTACTAATTATAACCTACCTATATACAAATCTAAGTAATACGACCAGATAATAGTATAAAGTCGAGTAAATCCATTTTAGATACTAATGGAATTACTCCTGAATATAATATTAAGTGAAATAGCAAAAATAACATGTAAAGGCATACCTTTGTGATAGTAACAAGTAGAAACAGTCTCCTTAAACTGAACAAAAGGGTGTAACAATGGTACCACTATGACCCCGCCTCCTCCTGCTTCGCCTCACCTCACTACGGTATATAAGCCACGTCTACGGTCCTATGCTGTACATTCTACAAGATTGATGGACTGAACACGTCGACTCCAGGCTGAGGGACTGATTACCTCAAACTCCTCCTCTCCTTACGCTTTTGTGCTTTGTATTGGACTGATGAAGCCACTGTGTGGCGAAACGTTTCCTGAATAAAGATTCCCATATGTTGCATAAGTGTATCAATCTTCAACTTGTCGGTTTTTAACACGTAATAGAGTATAAAATGCGTGATAAATGAATAACAGGAAAAGTTGGTAGATGGATCTATAAATTCCTCAAACAGAACACAAAGAGTAGTAGTCAACAGACTAAAGTCCGAGGCAGCTACGGTGAAAAGCTCTGTTCCACAAGGTACAGTACTCGCTCACAGTGTTCCACAAGGTACAGTACTCGCTCCCAGTGTTCCACAAGGTACAGTACTCGCTCCCAGTGTTCCACAAAGCACAGTACTCGCTCCCAGTGTTCCACAATGCACAGTACTCGCTCCCAACGTTCTACAAGGCACAGTACTCGCTCCCAATGTTCCACAAGGCACAGTACTCGCTCCCAGTGTTCCACAAGGCACAGTACTCGCTCCCAGTGTTCCACAAAGCACAGTACTCGCTCCCAGTGTTCTACAAGGCACAGTACTCGCTCCCAATGTTCCACAAAGCACAGTACTCGCTCCCAGTGTTCCACAAGGTACAGTACTCGCTCCCAGTGTTCCACAAGGGACAGTACTCGCTCCAAGTGTTCCACAATGTACAGTACTCGCTCCCAGTGTTCCACAAGGCACAGTACTCGCTCCCAGTGTTCCAGAAGGCACAGCACTCGCTCCCAGTGTTCCACAAGGTACAGTACTGGCTCCCAGTGTTCCACAAGGTACAGTACTGGCTCCCAGTGTTCCACAAGGCACAGTACTCGCTCCCAGTGTTCCACAAGGAATAGTACTAGCTCCCAGTGTTCCACAAGGCACAGTACTCGCTCCCAGTTTTCCACAAGGCACAGTACTGGCTCCCAGTGTTCCACAAGGAACAGTACTAGCTCCCAGTGTCCCACAAGGAACAGTACTCGCTCCCAGTGTTCCACAAGGCACAGTACTCGCTTCCAGTGTTCCACAAGGAACAGTACTCGCTCCCAGTGTTCCACAAGGCACAGTACTCGCTCCCAGTGTTCCACAAGGCACAGTACTCTCTCCCAGTGTTCCAAAAGGCACAGTACTCGCTCTGAGTGTTCCACAAGGCACAGTACTCGCTCTGAGTGTTCCACAAGGCACAGTACTCACTCCCAGTGTTCCACAAGGCACAGTACTCGCTCCCAGTATTCCACAAGGCACAGTACTCGCTCCCAGTGTTCCACAAGGCACAGTACTGGCTCCCAGTGTTCCACAAGGCACAGTACTCGCTCCCAGTGCTCCTCAAGGCACAGTACTCGCTCCCAGTGTTCCACAAGGCACAGTACTCGCTCCCAGTGTTTCACAAGGCACAGTACTGGCTCCCAGTGTTCCACAAGGCACAGTACTCGCTCCCAGTGCTCCACAAGGCACAGTACTCGCTCCCAGTGGTCCACAAGGCACAGTAATCGCTCCCAGTGTTCCAAAAGGCACAGTACTCGCTCCCAGTGTTCCACAAGGCACAGTACTCGCTCCCAGTGCTCAAAACGCACAGTACTCGCTCCCAGTGTTCCACAAGGCACAGTACTGGCTTCCAGTGTTCCACAAGGCTCAGTACTCGCTCCCAGTGTTCCACAAGGTACAGTACTGGCTCCCAGTGTTCCACAAGGCACAGTACTCGCTCCCAATGTTCCACAAAGCACAGTACTCGCTCCCAGTGTTCCACAAGGCACAGTACTGGCTCCCAGTGTTCCACAAGGTACAGTACTCGCTCCCAGTGTTCCACAAGGTACAGTACTGGCTCCCAGTGTTCCACAAGGCACAGTACTCGCTCCCAGTGTTCCACAAGCACAGTAACTCGCTCCCAGTGTTCCACAAGGCAAAGTACTCGCTCCCACTGTTCCACAAGGCACAGTACTCGCTCCCAGTGTTCAACAAGGCACAGTACTGGCTCCCAGTGTTCCACAAGACACAGTAATCACTCCCAGTGTTCCAAAAGGCACAGTACTCGCTCCCAGTGTTCCACAAGGTACAGTACTGGCTCCCAGTGTTCCACAAGACACAGTACTCGCTCCCAGTGTTCCACAAGGCACAGTACTGGCTCCCAGTGTTTCCAGAAGACACAGTACTGGCTCCCAGTGTTCCACAAGACACAGTAACTGGTTCCCAGTGTTCCACAAGGCACAGTACTCGCTCCCAGTGGTCCACAGGGCACAGTACTGCTCCCACTGTTCCACAAGGTACAGTACTTACTCCAATTGTTCCACAAGGCACAGTACTCGCTCCCAGTGTTCCACAAGGCACAGTACTGGCTCTCAGTGTTCCACAAGGCACAGTACTCCCTCCCAGTGCTCACAAGGCACAGTACTCGCTCCCTGTGCTCCACAAGGCACAGTACTCGCTCCCAGTGTTCCACAAGGCACAGTACTCGCTCCCAGTGCTCCACAAGGCACAGTACTCGCTCCCAGTGTTCCACAAGGCACAGTACTCGCTCCAAGTGTTCCACGAGGCACAGTACTCGCTCCCAGTGTTCCACAAGGCACAGTAATCGCTCCCAGTGTTCCAAAAGGCACAGTACTCGCTCCCAGTGTTCCACAAGGCACAGTACTCGCTCCCAGTGTTCCACAAGGCACAGTACTCTCTCCCAGTGTTCCAAAAGGCACAGTACTCGCTCTGAGTGTTCCACAAGGCACAGTACTCGCTCTGAGTGTTCCACAAGGCACAGTACTCACTCCCAGTGTTCCACAAGGCACAGTACTCGCTCCCAGTATTCCACAAGGCACAGTACTCGCTCCCAGTGTTCCACAAGGCACAGTACTGGCTCCCAGTGTTCCACAAGGCACAGTACTCGCTCCCAGTGCTCCTCAAGACACAGTACTCGCTCCCAGTGTTCCACAAGGCACAGTACTCGCTCCCAGTGTTTCACAAGGCACGGTACTGGCTCCCAGTGTTCCACAAGGCACAGTACTCGCTCCCAGTGCTCCACAAGGCACAGTACTCGCTCCCAGTGGTCCACAAGGCACAGTAATCGCTCCCAGTGTTCCAAAAGGCACAGTACTCGCTCCCAGTGTTCCACAAGGCACAGTACTCGCTCCCAGTGCTCAAAACGCACAGTACTCGCTCCCAGTGTTCCACAAGGCACAGTACTGGCTTCCAGTGTTCCACAAGGCTCAGTACTCGCTCCCAGTGTTCCACAAGGTACAGTACTGGCTCCCAGTGTTCCACAAGGCACAGTACTCGCTCCCAATGTTCCACAAAGCACAGTACTCGCTCCCAGTGTTCCACAAGGCACAGTACTGGCTCCCAGTGTTTCCACAAGGTACAGTACTCGCTCCCAGTGTTCCACAAGGTACAGTACTGGCTCCCAGTGTTCCACAAGGCACAGTACTCGCTCCCAGTGTTCCACAAGGCACAGTACTCGCTCCCAGTGTTCCACAAGGCAAAGTACATCGCTCCCACTGTCCACAAGGCACAGTACTCGCTCCCAGTGTTCAACAAGGCACAGTACTGGCTCCCAGTGTTCCACAAGACACAGTAATCACTCCCAGTGTTCCACAAGGCACAGTACTCGCTCCCAGTGTTCCACAAGGTACAGTACTGGCTCCCAGTGTTCCACAAGACACAGTACTCGCTCCCAGTGTTCCACAAGGCACAGTACTGGCTCCCAGTGTTCCAGAAGACACAGTACTGGCTCCCAGTGTTCCACAAGACACAGTACTGGTTCCCAGTGTTCCACAAGGCACAGTACTCGCTCCCAGTGGTCCACAGGGCACAGTACTCGCTCCCAGTGCTCCACAAGGCACAGTACTCGCTCCCAGTGGTCCACAAGGCACAGTAATCGCTCCCAGTGTTCCAAAAGGCAGAGTACTCGCTCCCAGTGTTCCACAAGGCACAGTACTCGCTCCCAGTGCTCAAAACGCACAGTACTCGCTCCCAGTGTTCCACAAGGCACAGTACTGGCTTCCAGTGTTCCACAAGGCTCAGTACTCGCTCCCAGTGTTCCACAAGGTACAGTACTGGCTCCCAGTGTTCCACAAGGCACAGTACTCGCTCCCAATGTTCCACAAAGCACAGTACTCGCTCCCAGTGTTCCACAAGGCACAGTACTGGCTCCCAGTGTTCCACAAGGTACAGTACTAGCTCCCAGTGTTCCACAAGGTACAGTACTGGCTCCCAGTGTTCCACAAGGCACAGTACTCGCTCCCAGTGTTCCACAAGGCACAGTACTCGCTCCCAGTGTTCCACAAGGCAAAGTACTCGCTCCCACTGTTCCACAAGGCACAGTACTCGCTCCCAGTGTTCAACAAGGCACAGTACTGGCTCCCAGTGTTCCACAAGACACAGTAATCACTCCCAGTGTTCCACAAGGCACAGTACTCGCTCCCAGTGTTCCACAAGGTACAGTACTGGCTCCCAGTGTTCCACAAGACACAGTACTCGCTCCCAGTGTTCCACAAGGCACAGTACTGGCTCCCAGTGTTCCAGAAGACACAGTACTGGCTCCCAGTGTTCCACAAGACACAGTACTGGTTCCCAGTGTTCCACAAGGCACAGTACTCGCTCCCAGTGGTCCACAGGGCACAGTACTGCTCCCACTGTTCCACAAGGTAGAGTACTTACTCCAAGTGTTCCACAAGGCACAGTACTCGCTCCCAGTGTTCCACAAGGCACAGTACTGGCTCTCAGTGTTCCACAAGGCACAGTACTCCCTCCCAGTGCTCACAAGGCACAGTACTCGCTCCCTGTGCTCCACAAGGCACAGTACTCGCTCCCAGTGTTCCACAAGGCACAGTACTCGCTCCCAGTGCTCCACAAGGCACAGTACTCGCTCCCAGTGTTCCACAAGGCACAGTACTCGCTCCCAGTGTTCCACGAGGCACAGTACTCGCTCCCAGTGTTCCACAAGGCAGAGTACTCGCTCCCAGTGTTCACAAGGCCCAGTACTCGCTCCCAGTGTTCACAAGGCACAGTACTCGCTCTCAGTGTTCCACAAGGCACAGTACTCGCTCCCAGTGTTCCACAAGGCACAGTACTCGCTCTCAGTGTTCACAAGGCACAGTACTCGCACCCAGTGTTCCACAAGGCACAGTACTCGCTCTCAGTGTTCCACAAGGCACAGTACTCGCTCCCAGTGTTCACAAGGCACAGTACTCGCTCCCAGTGTTCACAAGGCCCAGTACTCGCTCTCAGTGTTCACAAGGCACAGTACTCGCACCTAGTGTTCACAAGGCACAGTACTCGCTCCCAGTGTTCCACAAGGCACAGTACTCGCTCCCAGTGTTCACAAGGCACAGTACTCGCTCCCAGTGTTCCACAAGGCACAGTACTCGCTCTCAGTGTTCACAAGGCACAGTACTCGCTCTCAGTGTTCCACAAGGCCCAGAACTCGCTCCCAGTGTTCCACAAGGCATAGTACTCGCTACCAGTGTTCCACAAGGCACATTACTCGCTCCCAGTGTACACAAGGCCCAGTACTCGCTCCCAGTGTTCACAAGGCACAGTACTCGCTCTCAGTGTTCCACAAGGCACAGTACTCGCTCCCAGTGTTCACAAGGCACAGTACTCGCTCTCAGTGTTCCACGAGGCACAGTACTCGCTCCCAGTGTTCTACAAGGCACAGTACTCGCTCTCAGTGTTCCACAAGGCACAGTACTGGCTCCCAGTGTTCACAAGGCACAGTACTGGCTCCCAGTGTTCACAAGGCACAGTACTCGCTCTCAGTGTTCCACGAGGCACAGTACTCGCTCCCAGTGTTCTACAAGGCACAGTACTCGCTCTCAGTGTTCCACAAGGTACAGTACTCGCTCCCAGTGTTCCACAAGGCACAGTACTCGCTCCCAGTGTTCACAAGGCACAGTAATCGCTCTCAGTGTTCACAAGGCACCGTACTCGCTCCCAGTGTTCCACAAGGCACAGTACTCGCTCCCAGTGTTCCACAAGGCACAGTACTCGCTCCCAGTGTTCCACAAGGTACAGTACTCGCTCCCAGTGTTCCTCAAGGTACAGTACTCGCTCCCAATGTTCCACAAGGCACAGTACTCGCTCGCAGTGTTCCACAAAGCACAGTACTCGCTCCCAGTGTTCACAAGGCACAGTACTCGCTCCCAGTGTTCCACAAGGCACAGTACTCGCTCCCAGTGTTCACAAGGCACAGTACTCGCTCCCAGTGTTCCCCAAAGCACAGTACTCGCTCCCAGTGTTCCACAAGGCACAGTACTCGCTCCCAGTGTTCCACAAGGCACAGTACTCGCTCCCAGTGTTCGCAAGGCACAGTACTCGCTCCCAGTGTTCGCAAGGCACAGTACTCGCTCCCAGTGTTCGTAAGGCACAGTACTCGCTCCCAGTGTTCGCAAGGCACAGTACTCGCTCCCAGTGTTCCACAAGGCACAGTACTCGCTCCCAGTGTTCCACAAGGCACAGTACTCGCTCCCAGTGTTCACAGCACAGTACTCGCTCCAGTGTTCCACAAGGCACAGTACTCGCTCCCAGTGTTCCACAAGGTACAGTACTCGCTCCCAGTGTTCACAAGGCACAGTACTCGCTCCCAGTGTTCCACAAGGCACAGTACTCGCTCCCAGTGTTCCACAAGGTACAGTACTCGCTCCCAGTGTTCCACAAGGAACAGTACTTGCTCCCAGTGTTCACAAGGCACAGTACTCGCTCCCAGTGTTCCACAAGGCCCAGTACTCGCTCCCAGTGTTCACAAGGCACAGTACTCGCTCCCAGTGTTCCACAAGGCACAGTACTCGCTCCCAGTGTTCCACGAGGCACAGTACTGGCTCTCAGTGTTCCACAAGGCACAGTACTCGCTCCAGTGTTCCACAAGGCACAGTACTCGCTCTCAGTGTTCCACAAGGCACAGTACATCGCTCCAGTGTTCCACGAGGCACAGTACTGGCTCCCAGTGTTCCACAAGGCACAGTACTCGCTCCCAGTGTTCCACAAGGCACAGTACTCGCTCCCAGCGTTCCACAAGGCACAGTACTCGCTCCCAGTGTTCCACAAGGCACAGTACTCGCTCCCATGGTCCACAAGGCACAGTACTCGCTCCCAGTGTTCCACAAGGCACAGTACTCGCTCCCAGTGTTCCACAAGGTACAGTACTCGCTCCCAGTGTTCCACAAGGCACAGTACTGGCTCCCAGTGTTCCACAAGGTACAGTACTCGCTCCCAGTGTTCCACAAGGTACAGTACTGGCTCCCAGTTGTCCACAAGACACAGTACTCGCTCCCAGTGTTCCACAAGGCACAGTACTGGCTCCCAGTGTTCCACAAGACACAGTAACTGGCTCCCAGTGTTCCACAAGGCACAGTACTCGCTCTTAGTGTTCCACAAGGCACAGTACTGCTCCCAGTGTTCCACAAGGTACAGTACTTACTCCCAGTGTTCCACAAGGCACAGTACTCGCTCCCAGTGTTCCACAAGGCACAGTACTGGCTCTCAGTGTTCCACAAGGAACAGTACTCGCTCCCAGTGTTCCACAAGGCACAGTACTCGCTCCCAGTGTTCCACAAGGTACAGTACTGGCTCCCACTGTTCCACAAGGCACAGTACATCGCTCCCAGTGTTTCCACAAGGCACAGTACTCGCTCCAGTGTTCCACAAGGTACAGTACTGGCTCCCACTGTTCCACAAGGCACAGTACTCGCTCTCAGTGTTCCACGAGGCACAGTACTCGCTCCCAGTGTTCTACAAGGCACAGTACTCGCTCTCAGTGTTCCACAAGGTACAGTACTCGCTCCCAGTGTTCCACAAGGCACAGTACTCGCTCCCAGTGTTCACAAGGCACAGTAATCGCTCTCAGTGTTCACAAGGCACCGTACTCGCTCCCAGTGTTCCACAAGGCACAGTACTCGCTCCCAGTGTTCCACAAGGCACAGTACTCGCTCCCAGTGTTCCACAAGGTACAGTACTGGCTCCCACTGTTCCACAAGGCACAGTACTCGCTCCCAGTGTTCCACAAAACACAGTACTCGCTCCCAGTGTTCCACAAGACACAGTACTGGCTCCCAGTGTTCCACAAGGCACAGTACTCGCTCCCAGTGTTCCACAAGGCACAGTACTGGCTCTCAGTGTTCCACAAGGCACAGTACTCGCTCCCAGTGTTCCACAAGGCACAGTACTCGCTCCCAGTGTTCCACAAGGTACAGTACTGGCTCCCACTGTTCCACAAGGCACAGTACTCGCTCCCAGTGTTCCACAAAGCACAGTACTCGCTCCCAGTGTTCCACAAAACACAGTACTGGCTCCCAGTGTTCCACAAGGCACAGTACTCTCTCCCAGTGTTCCACAAGGCACAGTACTGCTCCCAGTGTTCCACAAGGTACAGTACTTACTCCCAGTGTTCCACAAGGCACAGTACTCGCTCCCAGTGTTCCACAAGGCACAGTACTGGCTCTCAGTGTTCCACAAGGCACAGTACTCGCTCCCAGTGTTCCACAAGGCACAGTACTCGCTCCCAGTGTTCCACAAGGTACAGTACTGGCTCCCACTGTTCCACAAGGCACAGTACTCGCTCCCAGTGTTCCACAAAGCACAGTACTCGCTCCCAGTGTTCCACAAATCACAGTACTGGCTCCCAGTGTTCCACAAGGTACAGTGCTGGCTCCCAGTGTTCCACAAGGCACAGTACTCGCTCCCAGTGTTCCACAAGGTACAGTACTCGCTCCCAGTGTTCCACAAGGCACAGTACTCGCTCCCAGTGTTCCACAAGGCACAGTACTCGCTCCCAGCGTTCTACAAGGCACAGTACTCGCTCCCAGTGTTTCACAAGGCACAGTACTCGCTCCCAGAGCTCCACAAGGCACAGTACTCGCTCCCAGTGTTCCACAAGGCACAGTACTCGCTCCCAGTGTTCCACAAGGCACAGTACTGGCTCCCTGTGTTGCACAAGACTCAGTGCTCGCTCCAAGTGTTCCACAAGGCACAGTACTGGCTCCCAGTGTTCCACAAGCCACAGTACTGCTCCCAGTGTTCCACAAGGTACAGTACTTACTCCCAGTGTTCCACAAGGCACAGTACTCGCTCCCAGTGTTCCACAAGGCACAGTACTGGCTCTCAGTGTTCCACAAGGCACAATACTCGCTCCCAGAGTTTACAAGGCACAGAACTCGCTCCCTGTGCTCCACAAGGCACAGTACTCGCTCCCAGTGCTCCACAAGGCACAGTACTCGCTCCCAGTGTTCCACAAGGCACAGTACTCGCTTCCAGTGCTCCACAAGGCACAGTACTCGCTCCCAGTGTTCACAAGGCACAGTACTCGCTCCCAGTGTTCCACAAGGCACAGTACTCGCTCCCAGTGTTCCACAAGGTACAGTACTCGCTCCCAGTGTTCCACAAGGAACAGTACTTGCTCCCAGTGTTCACAAGGCACAGTACTCGCTCCCAGTGTTCCACAAGGCCCAGTACTCGCTCCCAGTGTTCACAAGGCACAGTACTCGCTCCCAGTGTTCCACAAGGCACAGTACTCGCTCCCAGTGTTCCACGAGGCACAGTACTGGCTCTCAGTGTTCCACAAGGCACAGTACTCGCTCCCAGTGTTCCACAAGGCACAGTACTCGCTCTCAGTGTTCCACAAGGCACAGTACTCGCTCCCAGTGTTCCACGAGGCACAGTACTGGCTCCCAGTGTTCCACAAGGCACAGTACTCGCTCCCAGTGTTCCACAAGGCACAGTACTCGCTCCCAGCGTTCCACAAGGCACAGTACTCGCTCCCAGTGTTCCACAAGGCACAGTACTCGCTCCCAGTGTCCACAAGGCACAGTACTCGCTCCCAGTGTTCCACAAGGCACAGTACTCGCTCCCAGTGTTCCACAAGGTACAGTACTCGCTCCCAGTGTTCCACAAGGCACAGTACTGGCTCCCAGTGTTCCACAAGGTACAGTACTCGCTCCCAGTGTTCCACAAGGTACAGTACTGGCTCCCAGTTGTCCACAAGACACAGTACTCGCTCCCAGTGTTCCACAAGGCACAGTACTGGCTCCCAGTGTTCCACAAGACACAGTACTGGCTCCCAGTGTTCCACAAGGCACAGTACTCGCTCTTAGTGTTCCACAAGGCACAGTACTGCTCCCAGTGTTCCACAAGGTACAGTACTTACTCCCAGTGTTCCACAAGGCACAGTACTCGCTCCCAGTGTTCCACAAGGCACAGTACTGGCTCTCAGTGTTCCACAAGGAACAGTACTCGCTCCCAGTGTTCCACAAGGCACAGTACTCGCTCCCAGTGTTCCACAAGGTACAGTACTGGCTCCCACTGTTCCACAAGGCACAGTACTCGCTCCCAGTGTTCCACAAGGCACAGTACTCGCTCCCAGTGTTCCACAAGGTACAGTACTGGCTCCCACTGTTCCACAAGGCACAGTACTCGCTCTCAGTGTTCCACGAGGCACAGTACTCGCTCCCAGTGTTCTACAAGGCACAGTACTCGCTCTCAGTGTTCCACAAGGTACAGTACTCGCTCCCAGTGTTCCACAAGGCACAGTACTCGCTCCCAGTGTTCACAAGGCACAGTAATCGCTCTCAGTGTTCACAAGGCACCGTACTCGCTCCCAGTGTTCCACAAGGCACAGTACTCGCTCCCAGTGTTCCACAAGGCACAGTACTCGCTCCCAGTGTTCCACAAGGTTACAGTACTGGCTCCCACTGTTCCACAAGGCACAGTACTCGCTCCCAGTGTTCCACAAAACACAGTACTCGCTCCCAGTGTTCCACAAGACACAGTACTGGCTCCCAGTGTTCCACAAGGCACAGTACTCGCTCCCAGTGTTCCACAAGGCACAGTACTGGCTCTCAGTGTTCCACAAGGCACAGTACTCGCTCCCAGTGTTCCACAAGGCACAGTACTCGCTCCCAGTGTTCCACAAGGTACAGTACTGGCTCCCACTGTTCCACAAGGCACAGTACTCGCTCCCAGTGTTCCACAAAGCACAGTACTCGCTCCCAGTGTTCCACAAAACACAGTACTGGCTCCCAGTGTTCCACAAGGCACAGTACTCTCTCCCAGTGTTCCACAAGGCACAGTACTGCTCCCAGTGTTCCACAAGGTACAGTACTTACTCCCAGTGTTCCACAAGGCACAGTACTCGCTCCCAGTGTTCCACAAGGCACAGTACTGGCTCTCAGTGTTCCACAAGGCACAGTACTCGCTCCCAGTGTTCCACAAGGCACAGTACTCGCTCCCAGTGTTCCACAAGGTACAGTACTGGCTCCCACTGTTCCACAAGGCACAGTACTCGCTCCCAGTGTTCCACAAAGCACAGTACTCGCTCCCAGTGTTCCACAAATCACAGTACTGGCTCCCAGTGTTCCACAAGGTACAGTGCTGGCTCCCAGTGTTCCACAAGGCACAGTACTCGCTCCCAGTGTTCCACAAGGTACAGTACTCGCTCCCAGTGTTCCACAAGGCACAGTACTCGCTCCCAGTGTTCCACAAGGCACAGTACTCGCTCCCAGCGTTCTACAAGGCACAGTACTCGCTCCCAGTGTTTCACAAGGCACAGTACTCGCTCCCAGAGCTCCACAAGGCACAGTACTCGCTCCCAGTGTTCCACAAGGCACAGTACTCGCTCCCAGTGTTCCACAAGGCACAGTACTGGCTCCCTGTGTTGCACAAGACTCAGTGCTCGCTCCAAGTGTTCCACAAGGCACAGTACTGGCTCCCAGTGTTCCACAAGCCACAGTACTGCTCCCAGTGTTCCACAAGGTACAGTACTTACTCCCAGTGTTCCACAAGGCACAGTACTCGCTCCCAGTGTTCCACAAGGCACAGTACTGGCTCTCAGTGTTCCACAAGGCACAGTACTCGCTCCCAGTGTTTACAAGGCACAGAACTCGCTCCCTGTGCTCCACAAGGCACAGTACTCGCTCCCAGTGCTCCACAAGGCACAGTACTCGCTCCCAGTGTTCCACAAGGCACAGTACTCGCTTCCAGTGCTCCACAAGGCACAGTACTCGCTCCCAGTGTTCCACAAGGCACAGTGCTCGCTCCCAGTGTTCCACAAGGCACAGTACTCGCTCTCTGTGATCCACAAGGCACAGTACTCGCTCCCAGTGTTCCACAAGGCACAGTACTCGCTCCCAGTGTTCCACAAGGCACAGTACTCGCTCCCAGTGTTCCACAAGGCACAGTACTGGTTTCCAGTGTTCCACAAGGCACAGTACTCGCTCCCTGTGCTCCACAAGGCACAGTACTCGCTCCCAGTGTTCCACAAGGTACAGTACTCGCTCCCAGTGTTCCACAAGGCATAGTACTGGTTCCCAGTGTTCCACAAGGTACAGTACTCGCTCCCTGTGCTCCACAAGGCACAGTACTCGCTCCTAGTGCTCCACAAGGCACAGTACTCGCTCCCAGTGTTCCACAAGGCACGGTACTCGCTCCCAGTGTTCCACAAGGCACAGTACTCGCTCCCAGTGTTCACAAGGCACAGTACTCGCTCCCTGTGCTCCACAAGGCACAGTACTCGCTCTCAGTGTTCCACAAGGCACAGTACTCGCTCCCAGTGTTCCACAAGGCACAGTACTCGCTCCAAGTGTTCCACAAGGCACATAACTCGCTCCCAGTGTTCCACAAGGCACAGTTCTCGCTCCCAGTGTTCCACAAGGCCCAGTACTAGCTCCCAGTGTTCCACAAGGCATAGTACTGGTTCCCTGTGTTCCACAAGGTACAGTACTCGCTCCCTGTGCTCCACAAGGCACAGTACTCGCTCATAGTGCTTCAAAAGGCACAGTACTCGCTCCCAGTGTTCCACAAGGCACGGTACTCGCTCCCAGTGTTCCACAAGGCACAGTACTCGCTCCCAGTGTTCACAAGGCACAGTACTCGCTCGCAGTGTTCCACAAGGCACAGTACTCGCTCCCAGTGTTCCACAAGGCACAAGACTCGCTCCCAGTGTTCCACAAGGCCCAGTACTGGCTCCCAGTGTTCCACAAGGTACAGTACTTGCTCCCAGTGCTCCACAAGGCACACTACTCGCTCCCAGTGTTCACAAGGCACAGTACTCGCCCACAGTGTTCCACAAGGCACAGTACTCGCTCCCAGTGTTCCACAAGGCCCAGTACTCGCCCCCAGTGTTCACAAGGCACAGTACTCGCTCCCAGTGTTCCACAAGGCACAGTACTCGCTCCCAGTGTTCCACAAGGCACAGTTCTCGCTCCCAGTGTTCCACAAGGCACAGTACTCGCTCCCATCTTGTTCCTCATCCTCATATCTGACATAGACAAGGATGTCAGCCACAGCACCGTGTCTTCCTTTGCAGATGACACCCGAATCTGCATGACAGTGTCTTCCATTGCAGACACTGGAAGGCTCCAGGCAGACATTGCAGACACTGCAAGGCTCCAGGCAGATATTGCAGACACTGCAAGGCTCCAGGCAGACATTGCAGACACTGCAAGGCTCCAGACAGACATTGCAGACACTGCAAGGCTCCAGGCAGACATTGCAGACACTGCAAGGCTCCAGGCTGACATTGCAGACACTGCAAGGCTCCAGGCAGACATTGCAGACACTGCAAGGCTCCAGGCAGACATTGCAGACACTGCAAGGCTCCAGGCAGACATTGCAGACACTGCAAGGCTCCAGGCAGACATTGCAGACACTGCAAGGCTCCAGGCAGACATTGCAGACACTGCAAGGCTCCAGGCAGACATTGCAGACACTGCAAGGCTCCAGGCAGACATTGCAGACACTGCAAGGCTCCAGGCAGACATTGCAGACACTGCAAGGCTCCAGGCTGACATTGCAGACACTGCAAGGCTCCAGGCAGACATTGCAGACACTGCAAGGCTCCAGGCAGACATTGCAGACACTGCAAGGCTCCAGGCAGACATTGCAGACACTGCAAGGCTCCAGGCGGACATCAACCAAATCTTTCAGTGGGCTGCAGAAAACAATATGAAGTTCAACGATGAGAAATTTCAATTACTCAGATATGGTAAACATGAGGAAATTAAATCTTCATCAGAGTACAAAACAAATTCTGGCCACAAAATAGAGCGAAACACCAACGTCAAAGACCTGGGAGTGATTATGTCGGAGGATCTCACCTTCAAGGACCATAACATTGTATCAATCGCATCTGCTAGAAAAATGACAGGATGGATAATGAGAACCTTCAAACTAGGGATGCCAAGCCCATGATGACACTCTTCAGGTCACTTGTTCTATCTAGGCTGGAATATTGCTGCACACTAACAGCACCTTTCAAGGCAGGTGAAATTGCCGACCTAGAAAATGTACAGAGAACTTTCACGGCGCGCATAACGGAGATAAAACACCTCAATTACTGGGAGCGCTTGAGGTTCCTAAACCTGTATTCCCTGGAACGCAGGAGGGAGAGATACATGATTATATACACCTGGAAAATCCTAGAGGGACTAGTACCGAAACTTGCACACGAAAATCACTCACTACGAAAGCAAAAGACTTGGCAGACGATGCAACATCCCCCCAATGAAAAGCAGGGGTGTCACTAGCAAGTTAAGAGACAATACAGTAAGTGTCAGGGGCCCGAGACTGTTCAACTGCCTCCCAGCATGCATAAGGGGGATTACCAATAAGACCCCTGGCAGTCTCAAGCTGGCAGTGGACAAGCACCTAAAGTCGGTACCTGACCAGCCGGGCTGTGGCTTGTACGTTCGATTGCTTGTATCAGCAATAACAGGGTTTTAAAACCCA